>VXAD01009407.1:1456435-1656996 GCA_013399195.1 Dicrurus megarhynchus
GTGCGGGTCCCGGCCGGGTTGCAGAGAAGCCCGGCTCGGTGCCCCTGCGGCCGCTGCTGCCGTGTCCGGCGAAGGTTTTATGTGGGGGTTTGCCATCGTTTCCCCCGATGGTTTTGAAAGGCTCGAAATGCATTTTAAAGCAAGGTTGGGTTCGCTTCGCTTTGTGGACGTGCCTTTTGTGGACGTTTCAGTACAAAGCGTCTTAGGAAATGTTAACGGACAGGGCACCGTGGAGGCAATGAGGATGTCAGGCCTCTGGTTGGTGTCTTTCTTACATACTTCCTGTGTTTTTGGGGCTTATTACTTAACTTCCCAATCCCACGGGGAGCGAGCGGTACTACCTGTTTTGCTGGGGTTGAAGCGTGAGTTGCGAACGCTTCTGAAATGTTTTCGGAAGGGGGAATAAACTGTGCGGTAACAACACAAGGTGCTTCGCAGATTCAAGCGCTGTAGGCATCCAAGGCAGACCAAACTGCCAGATGCCATGCCTCGAGTCTGTTCTGGAGGTAAATACAGATGCCAGAAGCTCTGCTGTTTTGTTCTCAACGTTACTCGCTGGAGAGTGTTTCAGCTCAGCTTTCCCTGGTGTGTCTGTGCAGTTGGTACGCGACCTCTCATCTCTGAGCAGCCCTGTGGCCTTGTGAGGAGCCCAGCCCACCTGGTAACCTCCCCTTCTGGCTCTGGGGGGAGAGCCTCCAGCAGGGAGAATGAGCTGGCTTGGATCAGCCACTCTCAGAGGGGTCCAGTTTGATTCCCAACTCCCCAAAGACTGGGGTTTTATCCATTTTATTTATTAATAGCATACTGGATTTTAGTGGAGTTAGTGAGTTGAGAAGTTTGAGGGGTGCTGGAGCTCATGCTGTGTAGGTGGCCAGAAAGGAGAAATGGGGAAAGAGTCCGTCCCTATGGATGTTTTCGAGACGTGAGGTTGATTCCCTCATCTTAAGGAGTTCCTGACTTACTTGCTGAAGGCAGGCAAAACTCGGCAGTACACATCTATTTTACACCTACCCAGCATGGTGATTAAACGCCTTGAGTAATGCCAGTCCAGTCTGAACTTCCCTGAGTAAGGAGAAACTCTCAGCTGGTTGAGAAACCC
Source organism: Dicrurus megarhynchus (assembly GCA_013399195.1). Lineage (NCBI taxonomy): Eukaryota > Metazoa > Chordata > Aves > Passeriformes > Dicruridae > Dicrurus > Dicrurus megarhynchus. Next base: position 1,457,535 of record VXAD01009407.1, read on the forward strand.
AAACACCTGAAGAGTGGGATTTAACAAATGCAGACTTTTAGCGGCAAAGCGAGGTTAAAAAGCTTCCGAATTTCTCAGTTATTTCTACCATTTAAAATAAAATCTATGGAATTAATCCAATAGCTGGTTTATATTGTGGCCCTCGAAACATCAATACAGCTGAGCTGCTTAGTTAAACTGTAGTATAAGAGAGAAGAGAGGGAAAAGCAGTTGCAAGAGGCAAGAATTTTTTAAAAAATAAGTTTTCATACTAAAGGGGGTATTTGCGAAACTGCACTAAGTCACTTGAACTTCAAAAATGTTTTAGACTATGTCAGTCATTAGATTTGATTCCAGATGGTAAATTACATAGTGTGGCTGCTTCTGCTCTCATCCTGAATATCTCCCCTGGACGAAGCAGAGAGCCAAGTGGTCCACCTGCCAGGCAGAAAGGTTGATATGTTGCTGGTATGGGTGGAAGTATTTAGGAAGTGTGTGGGGGCTAGTCTTGGATTATTTAAAAGCAAACTCCTTGTGTGTTGGAAATACTGAAACACACGCGTCTCAAGGCAGAGCAGGCTGTAGAGTTTTTATTTTCTGATGTGGTTTTATTCCGTAGTTAGCTCGTTCTTCCTCAAGTTGTAGGTAATTAAGTTTTGTTTACTGTATAAATACACCTATTACTTCACCTAAATCTGTACCTTAATGAAGTTCAAGCCCAAAAAATTGCTGACACAGTTAAAATGGAAACTATCCTTAATACTAAAACAAGCCAACCTAAAGTGTAATGCAAGTTCAAAGTGACATAAGTCAGAAAAATACCAAAGTGCTTGTAACTGACTCATGGTTGTAATGTAAGTACATGTTCTAGTGTTTTGTTTCATTGCTTCAAGACAAGGTAAATCTAGGCTTTAAAAGTAACCTTGCTATGGAAGCCTGTCAAGGAGCATGACCTTACTTATTTAAGGCGATACCTGAAAAGGTTTCAGTTCCTATAGTCTTTAGGGAAATGCAGTCCTGCAAGGCAAACGTGCAGTCCTGCACTCAGTTTCTGCTTTTGAAAGGGGAGCCGACAAGAAGAATTTCTGACAGATGTTGAAGTCATCTTGCACACACTTGTGTATTAGAGCCCTCTGGTAAAGGTGATGTTCTGTACTGAGATTGTAATCAAGTGCTCTCTGTTGGTTGCAGCTACATCACTGGTCCTTATGAATTCTCAAGGGTTGGGGCTTTGAAAAACAAACTTAAGCCATATTGTTCAGCTCATGACCAGTTCTTAATCAAATAGTAAATTTATGTCTTTAAAAGTTGCTTTAGTAGCCTAAGTGCTGTTACTAAAAATCTTCTAATAATGAGTATTATAACTCTTCTAATAAATAGCATAATAATTGCTAAACCTTTTTTTTCCCCTATATTAAAATTCAAAGTTGGTAAGGGTAGTTGCCCATGCAGTCATAGAGAAGATGTAGGAACTGGGTACTTATTGGAGACAGGAGGATTTGGAAAGGGTAGGGGCAAGTGCATTTAGCAGAATTTTTTTCCTCTTCCACTCACTGTTTGGTTTGCTGGTGCTGGGAGGCCTTGGATGTGAGCTGGCGTCTGCAGGCATGGAGGTTGGCTTCTTCCCCAGCATGAATTCTCGGGACAAGAGATTGTTTGGATGGAAGGTTTTCAGAGCATTACAGGGTTGTTGATATAGTAAGGAGTGTCTGACAGCTGGGAGGAAGGGTGCTGCTCTTGTTGCTGGAGATTATTTACGCTAATATTAAATAAATCAAATGGGGTTTTCTGTACTCGGAGCTTTGTGCCCTAAACTGCTCTTTGTAAGACAAAAATTACTTTGAAGGCTGTGAAGTGAGGGCCTGAGCTGCTGGATGGTCATTTTCTAGGCAGCAGTGCTGGAATTTATCCTGCATGAATATTAGTTATAAATTTAGAAACCTTAATCCTATGAAACAGATTTAAGAGTAAAATGGAGAATGGATGAAAAGATATATAAAATGAAGATAGAATGAAAAGGCACCTCTAACCTTACAATATGAAGTAAGTGATGGGTTCTCATAAGGCAATGTAGGTACATGAAGCAAAAGTGGGGTTGATTTTGTTGCAGTAACATTTAGGGAACCTCTGTTCCTGGGTATTAGAACAACTTTTCTTTAGAGTGTCTATTTCTCTAAAGAGTTTACAATTAAATGGGCTACTTATTTGGAAACTTGAAACCATATGAGTGGTTTTTTACTTCATTGCTCTTGTAGTTTTGGGAATACATTTTATTTTATGTTCAATCTCAATTATGTTTCCTTGCATTTGTGTTTAGTTGTTGAACTAACTTCATAGTATGTGAATGGCATCCTATTTAATTGTGAGGACAAGTTAAAGTAGAGCTGGATGTGAAGCATCTTGTAGCTAATATTCTGCAGTAGTATATCTCAAAAGATAAGTGAAATAATTGTTTCTTTTACGTAGCGTGGGAAAAGCTGTAGCTGAATACTGTGGCTGACTTTGGGTCACAGCTTCAAGAAATGCATGGTGTAGCTGAGGGGAGTCTAGAGCAGAATACTAGCAGTGATGTAAAGTCTGGAAGGTCAAAGCTTTGAAGAAAGACTCAATAAAATCTGAAGTTGTTTTAAAAAGAAATGGAAATTGTCAGATCTGGTACAAAGAAGAATGCAAATAACTCGTTTGCCAGGCTTGTGGTGATTACTGCCAGAAGTAGTGAGTTTAAGTGGTAGCAGAGGAGATGGTTCCATGTTACTATGAGATGCTTTTCTTTATAGCTAGGAATAGTGAAGCATGAAAATAGACTTTCTGAACTTATCTATAAGCTGTTCATTAATAGACAGTCACCTCAATGGGCAAATATATGTCAGGAGTGATGGGGGAAAGTTGATCCAGGTGTAAAAAAAGACAAAGACTTCAGTAACCTCTCATCTTTTTTTCCATAGGTTTTTTATGATTTATTTCTGGCAAGGTGGATTGAACATTAGAACACAACCTTGAAATACTTAGGTTTAGTGGGGACAGTAGAGATTTCTGCTTATGATGTTTTTCCCAAAAGGGAATAGGATTAACATCTCTGTCCTGTGGTAGCTTGTTTGATTACACAAAACTTGCTTAATAGAGTGATGGCTCCTTCTGGAAAGTTGTGATGTCTTGGGAGGCTTGTTTCTTATCTGGGTGAATATCTACAAACTGGTTGGGAACAAAATGTTTAGTACTGATTTGTTTTTTTCTGATTTATAGTCTTGCTTCTTAATTCCCATTTGTATTTTGTTGTAGTTTTTAAACTCAAAGATCTCTTGTTTTTAAAGCTGTTCTAATAATACCCTTCTTGACACTTGTTTAGCCAGGAGTGGCAACTCTCTTGTTGCATGAAGTTAAAAATACTGTAGACCAAATGGGATTTGGTTTTTGGTTGGTTGATCTGTGTTTGGTTGGGGTTTTTTTAATGCAGATATCTTTTGGTGGCAGCTGTCTTTTAACACAAACTGATAACCCCCCCAGGTTTCCTTAAGGCTGCAATATTCCACTAACAAATCTGTAGTTCAGTTTAATTGTTGTATCTGTAGAAAAATTTGACTGCATGAAATATTTTGAAGGGAATTTTATTTAGAAAGAAATCTAATTTTATTTTTACTTAGAAGGGGAAAAAAAGAAGGTTTTGATTGCCCATTAAATTGCTAATTCTCTTCCAGTCCAGCCTTCCAAGGAAGCTGTTTCAGGTTTAATGGAGGGGTTTTTTTTGAAACACAGTTTTGGCCAAATGTAAGTTTTATTTTCAGTTTGAACCACTCGCTTCTGAAGGGTGGTGAAGTGTACAGTGTATCAGAAATGCCCTGTCATAATTGTAGTCCCTGTGGTTGCTGCTGCTCCCTGTCACTGCAGTTAGAGCCAAGTCAATCAAATGGTGCTCTGACACCCAGAGCTGGAGGTTTTGCCCTTTCCTGTGCCCACGTCACACCTCTCAGCCAGATCTACTCCCTTCTGCCCACTTGGTACCACATAGGTCCTGTCCTGAATTGACTCCACTCACTGGTACTGAAGAAAATCAGCATTGCTTTTGCTGGGTTCATTTTCTGCAAACTCAGTGAATGGACTCTCCTGTACATGAGGTGCACCCAGTGAGTTCTGAAAAGCTTATGCCAGCTGAGACTAAAGGAATGTGGTTAGGGGGAATAGTGGTCGTATGGTGTGTGTCCCCCCCTTTTCTCTTTGGTTTTTGTAAATCGTCTTTGTCCCATAAAGCTGCATTGGGGCCTTAATTTCTTTATATTTGAATGGGAAGTTGCGCTCAGATGAAACTCCCTTTGCTGGACGTGCCAGGTTTAGGTTCTGACACCTTAGACTTGATGGTCTTGAGCTTCTCCTGCCAGATTGTAACAATCTTCCTTGGTCTCTCTGGAGCCCTTCTGAGCATGCCTTTTACAGAAATAGGATTGCATGCCATAGCTTTGCCAGTGTGCCAGGGATGTGAAGGTGTCTGTGAGCTTCTTGTGTAGCAAGTGTACGTTTCCAACAGCCTTGACCACGTGAGCGTTCTGGGTACAGTATTTCGTTTTGTGAGGTGTGAGATGCTTTTCATCATTTTCAACCGTTCACACATCTGTGTGTGAACACAGCTACTTTCTCATAGCTAGTGCAGGATAAAGAAGTCAGCATGCAATATACATGTTCCTTTGCTTCAGCTTTTTTATTCCAGTTGCTCTTGAGCTTTTTGGGCGTACAATGGAATCCTCCTAATCCTCCCTCCTGTGCACAGCTTCTTTCCAAAACGATGAAACATGTATTCATTCAACTGATTCTCTCTTCTGGGGCCACTGCTAAAGAAGGCTGGTTGATGCAGAATTACATGCCTTTTTTTTTTTTTTTTTTTTTCCTGCTTAAGCCCCTTGCTGCAAGTGTTTGGCTTGTTACTCCACTGTTTTAGCATTTGCGAGTTTTGGAGGAGCAGCAGCAGTGCCTTTCTTTATTCTGTTTCTGATGATGTTTTATGAGTGTGGACCCTAGCAAAAAAGAGTCAAACAGGCAAAAGTCTAATTCGTGACCCTTCTCTTTGACTGCAGGTGCTGTCAGCACAGGCAGGAGTTTTGAGGGAACAGTGCTGCCAGTTATCTCACGATGACGCTCCCCAACCAACACGAGCATTTAAGATCAGAAAACACAAACTCCCTTCAAAATGGAGCTTGTTGTACAGTGCCAGATATAGTGCTCAGTACCAAATGAATTTTCCACACTATCTGTATTAAATTCAGGAGATCATATGAGTGAATTTGAGCACTGAAAGGCACTTTTGTTTTTCTAAGGTTCTGATTGAGTGAAATATTTTTGTGGGTTCCCCCAGTATACCTGCACAAAGCTTAGCATGAAGGGGCAATTCAGTTTCTACATGAAACATACCAACTTCGTTTAAAATCTTTCTTCTGGGAGACAAGCAAAAAAGGCTGGTAATGAATGACTGAACTAAGTTTTCAAAATATGTTGCATAACTAAGTGGCTAGGAATTTTTTTTTGACCCTAGAAAGGGGGTTACCAGCTCTAATGTCTTGATCTGTTACATAGTGAGGCCTCTTAAACAGTATAATTTTTAGTAAAGCTGTTGTTAGATGCACTGGTGAGTAGTAAATACTTTCCAAATGCAGTTACATTGTGTTCAGGCAACATTTTCTGACACTTGGAGCACAGGCATGGTAATTTTTTTCTCCCCTTTATCTCAGATAAAGGGTTTGTTTTGAAGGTAGACATTTCTGGAGTCTGAATAGTGTTCTCTCTCTAGTACAAGTTATTCACTAATGGTGTTTGAAAAGCACTATAAAATCAACCTGAAATAAAATACATTGTTATGACTAAGAAATTGGTAGTATCTAGATGTTTGGAACTGGATGGTTGTATATTGGTGCCTCAATCTTTGATCTGGTTTTGAAAATTTATTCATTAAACTTAATAGGTCAAATATTCTCTATAATAGGTTTAAGTAATGTAGATTTAAATATGAGTCTTTAGTATCATCTGAGGTAGCTTTCAGAAAAGAATTCTTTAAGCATTCTATAATTCTGCTAGAATACAGTTTGTACTGTCTCTTGTGACATTTTTAAGCCTATGTAAATCATTGAAAATTGATGTAACTTTTTCCAGATTCTAGGTTAAGTAGTTAGTGTAATTTTTTTTAAACTCTCCTAATTCTACAATGGGTGGCAAGGAGCCAATTCTGCCTTTTAATTGATTTCATTTTCCAAGGTGGTACTGGGGTTGCTAAGGCAGGGTGGTCTGCTGAGTAGAACATAGAATGCCATTTAGGAGAATGTGGTTTCTGTGGCAATTCCTATTTGACTGTTTCCTTTGACTAGGAGCGTATTACTTGTGTTTTAAAAATAAAAAGAAAAAAACAAATACATTTGCTCTAGTTCAGCTTTGGAGATCTGTTTGTGATAAAAATAGGATACCTTAATTTCTTTATTGGATCACAGATATTTCTAAACAAGCAGAATATATTTGTACTTGACCAACAATTCCAGCTGTCTTATGTTTTCTAATAAGTTGGTAGGAAATTATTCACAGTAGTTACTATGTAGTAACAGTTTAGTGGTGGAATATTGCAAAGTGTGTAACAAATTATTTTATGGATTGATAATCTGAACTTTTAAATAGGTGCCGATTATCTTTTCTGGATAGTCTAATTAATTGTGTACTCTGGCAAGGAGAGAGAAGAATTAAGTTCTGTAGTTCAGCTGAAACTGAGTTTATTTGTTTTGTCTTTTTAATTAATGTGACCCAAGCTGTGTAAGAGCTCTGCTGGACTAGCATTTGCTTCTTATAGGCAATTATTGTAATTAGCTGTCTGGCTGCTTGCTTTCCATCACAAATGTGACTTGTGTTCAGCTTAAGGTGTGCAGAGAAATAGTCTGGTGTATTCATGATAATCTTTTTTAAATGTCACCGATGCATGGATTTAGTGTTACTGAGATTCTGTGGTAGTTACCTGGCTAAAGCAAAATTGCCTTCTTAAATGGGTTAGAAGATCTGGATAGTTTATTTCCCCTTTTATTTTTTTTTAAACCTGTTACTGTCTAGGGAAAAGTTGTTGAATTCATGAATGTAAATACAGTGAATTGTTCCCGAACTTGGTCTGTGCGTGATCCTCGTGACTACTGAATTAGTATGGAGGTGAATAAGAGGGACTAGTAGTACTGCAACACAAAAGCCATGAGAAATATGGAATTAAAGATTTAGCTGTGCAACTGGTGGTTAATGATTTAAATGAAGGATACAGGCAGCTCTTATTTTTCCACACACTGCTGTTCTACTGTGGTAGAGAACATTTGTTAACTTTCCTTTTTATAGTGCTTGGAGGCAAATTCTACTTAGCAGCAAGCAGCAAAGATGGCAGGTGGTGGAAAAAGTAGGAGAATGAAAGAGAATTGAAACCTAAACAGGAAGGCTGCTGCTTCATGGTAGCCTGAATCCATCTAACTGGGAGCTATAGAAAGGAAAGGTGACTTTTTTCACCAGCTGAGGTGATCACTGGGTCCTCTGCCAAGCTGTTTTAAGCACAGTAGATTGGCAAAGAGAACAATTTTTTACTTGTTTAGCATACTGAAATGGTTCAGCTCAAGGTTTGTGTTATGGAGAAAGAGTAAGGAAGAGAGCAGGGGTAAATAGCCAAGGACAATATGATAATTGCACCCACCATCTCAGCTGGTGGGAGCTGCAAAGCAGTCAGTGCCTAAGGCTCTTGGTGGCTTCATTCTTACAGAGAAACTGCTTGGTTATGTTACAAGGATAGACTTCACTGAGCTTTATCCTTTATAATTTTTGAATTTATTTTAAAATATGTTTTTAAACACTTGTAAGGAGCATTTGAAGTCTGAATTCCTTTGTTAAAGAGGAGGCAACTTAAGGGGCAAAGGCATGACAGACTGAGAGGCTGTTTATTCTGCTTTAAGAGTAGAGCTGAATGATGAGCAATTGAGTTTGTGTTTAGAATTAATGAAAGCAAAAGACAGATTACTCTCAGTTGCAACTGATGGCTTGCAAAGAAATGAGTTTCTGCTGCAAACTCTTCGAAGATGGTACTTTGATACTTGAGCATTAACTTAGTCCGATGCTTCCTAGTTTTTTGCAGAAGGGTGGAAGTTTTTGGGTGTTTGGTTTTGGTGGGATGGTTTTGTTCAACAGGAGCAGTGTCAGATGCAGCTGGAGCCTGCACTGCTAGTTACAAGTTAGTCTTTCCTTCCTAAAAATTGTTACCTGTTAAATGGAAAATAGATTCTCATCTTGAAACCTTTTTAATATTTAATTAACTGCTGTGCTTACAGCAGATGCTCACTGATCACATTACTGTATTAATTGACCTAGTTATGATCCTAGTTGTCAGGATAGTACTAAAAATGTTGTACCTCTTCTTGAGGATTTTCCTTCCTAAACGTAGTCTTGTACATCTTCCCTAAGGCCATTCTTCATGAGTCTAGAGAGATACCTTCATAGGCTTTTGTGGAAAAAGAGATAATGGATCCTTTTTCTCTTGGCTACAGTTACTTCTGTAGATATTGTTGTTTGTAACTTATTTACTAGTCTGTGGTTGTAAATTTTACTGACTCATTTTGAACTGCCTACATACAGACTTTGACAGTGTTTCATTGTTGGCTATCTCAGACATTGTAAAGGACCTATAAATAAAAATGATAAAAATGATTCACTGAGATTAATAAAAAGTTGGGAAATATGAACTAGGAAAGGCAAGCTTGATGTTGACCTTCATGTCACTTGTGTAAACTCTAATGTGAAAGCCATTGCAAGCTGGTTTTCAGTTCAGTGAAGTTTTTCAGCTGTTGTTTTCAAGTGTTGTCACACTTGTTTTATAAAAACTTTAACTGCACTGTTGTAAATGTGGTAAGCATGAAGAGCCAGGAGAGTAGGAAAAGTGGAGAAATTAACACTGTGGATGTGCAACTTGCAAGAAGCTTCCACAGAGAGATGGAGAGGAGCTATAGCCTGGAATATTGGAAGAAGGAAAGGACTCTCCATCCCACTGCCTGTGCTTGTTCCAGCACATGCCTGCAGAAAATGAGAAGCAAGCTTAGTAAGAGTTAAGAAGAGGACTGGGAACAAGATGAGTGAGGGAGGAAAGTACCTGAAGGAGGTACCAAAGTGCAAGAGAGAGGCAACAGTGATTGTCAGCATAGAAACTCAAACCCGCATATTCTGCATCTTGCCATGCAAATGGTTTGGTGGGGCTCTCTGTTATTAACCCCATTCCTATGTCCTCTTGCCTGTCCTTCACCCAAGCATCTCACTTTCAAGTTAGTTGATATATTAGTCCAGCTAAGGACAATCTCATACTTGACAGCTTTCTTAAGTGTTTTCTGGCAAAATGGTTCCTTGCTCAATGGAGCAAACAGTTGAATTGATTGCATAAGAAAGAAGCCTGAAAGGACTGATTGGAATAGTATTGGATGGGTATTGATGATTTTGTCTTCCTTATGAAGCAGTTTCCAAATGAAATGCCTAATTTTTAAATTTGTTGATTCTTTAATTACGTTGTTAGTTCTGTCAGAGTATTCTCTGTCATCACTAAGTGTGGTAATCCAAGTGCAGGACATACTGTTCCTGAACAAATAATGGCTTTTTTTTACCTTACAGAATAGATTTGAACTTTCAGTGTCTTCTACCAAATAATGAATCATACAGCTTAGAGTTGGGATGCGCTGCAAGATTTGAGTAGTGATGCCAGGTGCAGAAAGTATGAGAGATAAGTTTGCTTTGTGATGTCTCAGGTGCTGCACATTTTGACAAGCAGCAAGGGATGCAAAAATAACTTTGTGGCTTAACCTTACATGTACCTGAGATTATTGTCCAAAGGCTTCTTGAGCTCTCTCAGGCTTGGTGCTGTGACCACTTCCCTGGGGGGCACTGGAATAGGCTCCTGGTGTGACTCCTGGGGATGGTCCTATGCAGGGCTGGGAGTTGGACTCAACAATCCTTGTGGGTACCTTCCAACTCAATGTATTCTGTGATTCGTGCAGCCATAGTCTTCCCTGAGTAGAATGGATTTAGGCTTCTCCTGTATCTGACTTGCTTCTGGCTTGAAATAGGTCATCATCTTTATTGCATTGTAAGGGAATGCTTATTTGCAAAATTAATGCACAATTATCCACAATAGGCAGATTCAAGTTGATATATTCCAGTATATCTGGAATATTTCCAGTCGTCTGGCTGCCCGTGTCTATGGTAGCCTGCGTCAGCTTCCTTGTGTCAGCAGCACTAAAAGGAGAATCAAATCTAATCTCTTGTGATAGAGAATAACCTTAACCTAATGCTACAAGATAGGCCAGAAACATTTATTTGATGCTTTTTTTGGAAAAATGATATGGTTATCCAAGCTGTAAAGGATTCATTGCTTTTTTATGGAACTACAGTTCAAGCAGTGTCTCAAATCCCCATTCCGTTTCCTATGGACAGGGACCAGACTCGCATGTGGGCAGTACTGGATGCGCTGCGGGTTTACTTTAAAATTCCTTAAGATTTCCAGTAACTGTCTCTGAAGCTGGCATCAATTTTTGTATTTCTGTAAGATACTTCACAACTGTGGTTTCACAGTTTCCCACAGGTGTGTGTTTCATAAATATAGTGGAGTGCTCATAAGAATAAGAAAAAAATAGGTCTGTTCTTTCTTAATAACTTTCAGGCAGTTTTCTTTTACTTCTAAAAAAAGTGTGAATAAAGAGTGGATAAAGGGATTACTTTAATCTTTAAAAACTTGGGTTTATTCTGTGGTGTAGAAACAAGCTCTTTGGTCCAGAACTGATTGATAAAAGGATTCCATATGCCATGTTTTTGGTGTCTCTGTTGTTAGGCAGTTCTTTGCTGCTGTCCTGGAATGTATGTGCTTATGGGCAATGAGACCCTTGCTAGGCCAGTTTTGCACAATTGGATTTTATTTGGACAGTTTAAAGGAACCTGTATATCTGTGAGTGCTGCTGAACTCCAGAGGTGTAATTCTTAAGAACTTAGTGTTTCAGGGTGTTTTTCACAGCGAAGGTGGGGCTCTATCTTGGCTCAAGTTTTGCAAGGCTGGGCTGTGCTTATGACAGAAAATAAGCTGAGTTGTCTGAACAAGCAAGTCTGCAAGGAGGAAAGATGGGCTGAAGTTGCTGGCTCTGCTGGCTGTGAAAATGCAACAGGGATGGTGGAGTTTTTGTGAAGCAAAAGCTGTGGGTGCTGTGGTGGGCAGCAGCAGACTTTTCTGAGTCACGAGAGGTCATTTGTTCTGGGTTCCAGTTAGGAAAAGACTCAAGTTCCTTCAATTGAATTGAAGTAGCAATAGATCCTGCATAGTAGGATGCAGTATACCTGCACAGGGGTTCATTCTCAAGCCAGCTACTTAAGGATTGCTCTGAACCACAAAAAACTATCTTAGAGTATTCACAGATGTGGGAAGCCAGAAGGTAAATTTGCTATAAGTAAATATAAGTACAAGTTGCCACTTAGAAGGAAATTGTGAAGCTTGGAAATTTGTTATGGCATATGTGTTCTTGTGCTAGAATATGTGTTCTTAGGCTAGAATATGCTAGTCAATACTACATTTGTGAAAGTTCTCATCTTGTCAGAAGATTTTTGATGAATATGACACACAAAATTGCTTTTCCATTTCTATGAGCAACAAGTAATTATTTGATGCTATGGCTGACTTTGATAAATTTCCTTCTGCCTTCAGCATACTTTTAACTGTATGAGGAGCCTTTCTAAGATTATAAAAATCCGTATTAAGTTTGCCTGTAAGATTCATTTGTGGAAAGGCTCTTGGTTTACTGCACAGATATATACTAGGTAATTTGGGGCAATGTTTTCAGTTCCTCTGAGACATTTTGTCTTCCATTAAACTGTAATTTCAGCTTCTTCAAGTGAAGATATTTTTACAGCAAGTTTAAATTTTTTTAGGATCACAGAATGGTTTGGGTTGGAAGGGACCTTAAAGATCATCTTGCTTCAACTGCCCTGTCATGGACAAGGAACATTCCACTAGACCAGGTTGCTCAAAGCCCTGTCCAACCTGGCCTTGAACGTTGTCAGGGATGGGGCACCCACAATTTTGCTGGGCAACCTAAGTTAGTCAGGTTCCACTTGTCATGATATTAACTTTGCAGGAAGATCTCTGCCCTTGTTAGAGGCTGTTTGATTATCTTGCCAACGTTTCCAAAATAACATGCTTCCATTGTGCGTATTGCTGGTGGTGTTATATTTGTTACTTGGTATCTCTACTGTAAGAGAAGAGAGAAGCAAGGTTCTGGTTATGGGCACAAAATAGAAAATAACATGAGCAGGGAAGTTACTCATTATTGATAATGAAAAAAGTATTTGGAAACTCATCTGGCAGGCACTGGTGAGGCCTTGCCTGAAGTACTCTGTCCAGTTCAGGGCTCCCCACTACAAGAGAAGCATGGTTGTACTGGAGGGAAGAGCTGTGCTGGCTATACTGTGCAGTGGAGAGCCACAAAGATGATGTGCAAATGGAAAATGGAGCCAGACTGTCTTCAGCAGTGCCCAGTGACTGGACCAGAGGCAGTGGACACAAAATGAAACAGAAGGAGATTCCTTCTGAACATCAGGAAACATTTTTACTGTGAGGGTGACTGAGCGCTGGCACAGCCTCAGGGAGGCCGTGGAGTCTCCATCCTTGGAGATACTCAGAAACCATCTGGACATGGTCCTGGGCATCCTGCTTGAGGAGGAGCTTGGACCAGATGACCTCAAGAGTTCCCTTCCAACCTCAAATCCTTCTGCAATTCTGTGTTGCTTTGTCAGTGAAGAATCTTTCCTCTTCACCTTCCTCATTGCCAGGCAGTTAAACATAGTAAATTGTTCATTTTGATGAGGAAAACCTTTGCTGGGTAAAATTGCCAGAATAACCAAACAAAAGATATTTCTTTAGGTACTAATAAACCTATTCCTGAAGGTAATCCTGAGATAATTCCTAAGATTGCCAGGAATTTTCAGTATATGCAGCCCAGGTTAACAGCATGTTACCAATTACATGGTAAGCAAACATCCTAAGCCTTATATTGAACAGGTTAATTGATACGGTGCTGATTCATGCTTGTTCTTTTCACCAAGCATACAACTAGCCCTTGCCATCTTGGGAAAAACTAACCAAATACAGAAAACCTTCTTTGCTGCTGGCTGGCAGTCCTAGGTTCAGTGATAAATGATTTCAAGTTAAGAAGCAAGTTGACTCCCACCATTGCCTCAAGGGAATTTACATACAGAATACTTGAGTAGCACATTCTTTGGTATCCCCCCACTCTCACTCTTTGTAGTTTGGTTTGCTTGTTCCTGAGCAAACTATTTTTGCTCAACTGTAGCTTCTTGATGAAATCTTTGTTCTGGTATCTGTTCAAAAAATTGGTCTAGAAGTGAATCAATCATTGGTTTACTTCAGGAAATTGCTGGCAGATAACTGATACCTAGAAATAGAATGGGCAAATAAGGTGATGTGCAAAGTGCAAGTTCAGTATTTTAGAATTTGTTTATTTGTGAACTTCTCAATTTACGTATTAAAACTTGTTTTGGTCCATCTTGGATTGCATCCTGTTATTGGTGCCTACTTTAGAATATGAAGTTATTTGCATGTTTTTTTTTGCTGAGGTAGGTTGTCTCAATTTGTATATGCAGACCTGATCTTGAGACTATGTATTATATATTATAATCCATGCAGTAGAAAAGAGTTAAACTAGAAAAGGTAACAGGTATCTTTAAACTATCTTTGGAAGAAGCATCCTGGGGTGACCCATCCTAGCTCTAAAAACTGATTGAATAATTTTTTCTGATAAGTAGTCTGAATAACAGTATGTATGATGGAGCAATTCTCCTCTCTTCCTCCCTCATCCTCTGCTATAAATTTCTGATTTTGCTTGGACTTGATTCTTACATCAGTGTAGCATTATTGCGTTAAAGGTTCAGTCTTGTGCTTTGCTGCCTTTTTTAGGTATAAATTCGGATTCATAATGCTGTTCACCTACAGTAGTGTCCAAATCCTAAAGTGAACTCTTTCCAGTTGTGAAGAATGAGTAGCAACATGAGTGGTTTCACAGTACAGTGCTGTAGGTCATCTCTGTGCACAGGAAGTAAATGTCTTTTTCAGGTCATGTCCAAGGTCTGTAGCTCACAGGGTAGACTGAATATGGAAGCTGAGATATAGAAGATGCTTTTTAAAATCAGGAGATCCTATTGCCATGTAAATTGAACACTAGGTCTGCGTTTGTGAGTGTTGTTTACACACATTGCTTAAGGTTTAATAGAAAAACTCCTTCACTAAACGTTGTAGTACTGTAGAAATTGGCTTGCGAAGTCTTGCAAGGAAAATACTTAATATGATTGATAAACAAGAAAAACAAGCCATTCTTAGAAGTTGTTTATTCATTGGGTCCTGAATTTTAAAACCAAATTTAAGGTTTTTTCTGTTTATTTCAGAAGCAAGCTATTACTGACACTGGATGAACAGGATAGCCTTTTGCACTCATTTATTGATAATTAAAATTTTTATTATGGACTTCTCTTACTAAATATCAAAAGATTGTTGTTTTGTTCTGGGACAGATTCTGTAGGCTTCTTTTGATGATTAAATATTTTCATTTTCTAGGTGTGGAACATCAAACAGATGATTAAATTGACACAAGAGCATATAGAAGCACTGCTAGATAAATTTGGAGGAGAGCATAACCCACCATCAATATATTTAGAGGTAAGTTTACATTCAAACAAATGTGGTTAGATTAATGTTGTGTTATCTTAATCTTATGGGAAGCATCTGAGGTTAAAGCTGAGAATACATGCAGTAAAAGGGAATATTCTGCTTGTGCATTACAAACTTAACTCTTTTCTAAGAGATAGAAAGGAACTGTATGGGATTCATGGGATTCAGTAGGGGAAGATCAGTGGCATGGTGTAATAAGAATGTTGGTGCAATTGAAATGTCAAGCCCCTTTGTAGAGGCAGGGGAGAGAAGATTGTGTTTATAATGGAGAGTCATGCTCTGTTAAAAGCCAATATATACACATGAAATCATTTTGTAAGACTAACTTTGCCTTTAAAGCAGTTGACTTCCCTTTTTTCTCTTTGAAAAATGATCATGTATAAACCAAAAAGTTGCATCAGTAGAAGGGGACTCCTTAAAGAAATACATAAAATTGTGGGGTGGAATAAAATTTTTAAGCTGTTTTTAATTTGTAAACTAACTACAAATTCAATGTCTGTATTCTTTCATCATTCCAAATTCATAGAGTTCCATTGACATAGGACCATTAAAGAGCTGCATGCAAAAGTTACCTCTGTTAGGAATTAAATGGGCATCACGTGCTTCAAACCTGCCCTTTTCATGCTTCTCTCAAGTATTGAAATAACTGGAGGTCAACCAGATTTCTTTTGTAGTCCTTTTATTTGTAATTGCTGCCTGAAGGTACTGGGTAATTAAAAATAAAGATCTCATTATTTGAGGTACTTCTAGCTTTTATCTTAATATGTCAGAGCAGGGCACTAGGTTGATTATACAAATGTTGATGTTACGTCCTTAACAGTTAAGGTCAAATGAGGCCTTCAGCAGTTGCTTTACTTATTGCTAATGTGAAATGGGAGTATTGAATCAGTGCTACCACTATTTTATCCACTCTGCTGTATTTAAGCACACCTCTGTTTTCACATGAACCAGTTCATTCCATATGTCTGGGTTTATTATTGCCATATGCAAGTGGGTTTCGTTAAATTGTGTATCAAACCCCAATAATAATAATGAACTTAGTCTGTACTAAGTCTGGATTTCAGGTAGGGAAGCTGTTAGTTCATCACAGCTGTCTGTCACTTGCTTTTACTGAAACTACAACCAAGATCTGTCACTGGAAGCTCTGTTTGTTCTGTGGGTCAGTGATAGGGAAAAGAGCATTTGCAGTCATAAATATGTACTGGGAAATGATTACGGCAGCATAAAGAGTAAGTCTGGAATAGCTGGTGACCATAAACTGTGAAGCTGAAATAAGATTTGCAAGTTCAGTGGATCCCTGTGCCACTGAGATGAAACTGCAGCTCTGGCTCATCAGCAGATGTGGGTGTTCCTCTGCTGCAGGGAGTTCCACTGGATCGTGAGCAGGGCTAGGGACAAGTAGTGCTGCTACTGACTAGGGAGCCACAAGCCATTGGGAGGAGGGTGAAAGGGGCTGACATTGTGCCTTTTCAACTGAGTTATCCCATGGGACAGTGAGCCCTGTGGAAAGAGCCCACCGTGGTTGAAATGAAAAGCTTCTTCTTCCCAGCTCTTTGCTGTGTGGTTCTTCCGCTTCCTTTGTTCAGGTACTTGCAGTACTGGCAGTGACTAAGCCACTACCAGTCACTAACCTGTAAGGAAAATATTCTGGTTTTGCTTGATTACTTTATCATCCAGGTAGTAGTTTGAACTTGATCATGATGAAGTCAGTGAGCCCCAAAGCTGTGGTTAAGATTAGGGAAAGGAAAAGAGTTTGCAGCTGTGAGCCAAGAACTAGAAGATAGTGTGAGAGAGAAAAGGAACCTTTTATTTGGATGGTCACTAGCATAGATTAGATCATCCTCAGATGCATTTATCAAGGTGAACAGGATTAAATGCTGCAGACCTGTAATTTGTTTAGTGTGTAGACTTCCTGTGGTAGAACTAAAGTGTGAAAGAAAAAAAAAAAAGAAGAAATTTATTACTGAGTGCCAGACACAGTTAGAAGCAAGATTACTCTCTACCTGTGACTGTTCATTTCAGTCCAATAGCAGTTGTCTAGGGTGTCCTTTCTGCGCTTTTCCCACCTTTTGGCTGCTTTTGGCTTGGTCAAGACAGGACTTGCTTTCTGTTCTCAGTATTTACTTGGCAGCAATTTATCTTAATCTAACCTGTCACTGCTAGAGCTCATGTTTTGAGTTCCTGTATTCCATCATTTGTCAGAGAAAGGGCCAGGAAAACTCTGGTTGCAGCATAGAAGGACAAAGCTATATGTAAAAAAGTTTTGAATGTAGTGTGATAAAGTGTGAAAGAATATGTTTCCCTCTAGCAAATGCAGAACTAAGAAAACATAGTAGTTTTGATAGAAATAAAAAGATGTCTGTCTGACATGTGTTAGAAATAGCAAACTTCCCATGTACAGAGTTAGTGTGTGATATTGGGTTTGGGGCTCAAGTTCTGTACCTGGGTGTCATCACTGACTTCTGTGGAGGGCTCCTCTTTGCCTTTAAGCTTTTACCTCTAGTCTGTGTCTAGGTCTTGATGCTGTGGTCTGTGTGTCTCACCAAAATGCTCAAGTGGGAAGATAATGGAACTCAGACTCCGTCCATCAGCTTCTGAGCTTTCTATTTTTACTGCTTTGCCAAAGATTCATTTCTAGCTGTAATATAGTCCTGCTTTTATGCAGAATCTGTATGGGTAATTTTAATAGTGTGTTACTTGAACTGCATCACCCTTCCCTTTGTTGCCTTAGATTCATAGCATGGGTTGGGTTGGAAGGGATCTTTAAAGGTTGTCCAGTTTAACCCCTCCTGCAATAAGCAGGGGCATCTTCAACTAGATCAGGTTGCTCAGAGCCCCATCCAACCTGGCCTTGAATGTTTCCAGGGATGGGGCATCCACCACCTCTCTAGGCAACCCGTGCCAGTGTTTTACCACCCTCATCATAAAAGTTTTCTTCCTTATGTCTAGTCTGGATCTAACCTCTTTTAGTTTAAAACCATCGCCCCTTGTCCTGTCACAGCAGGCCCTACTAAAAAGTCTGTCCCCATCTTTCTGATAGATCACCTTAAGTATCAAAGGCCCTTTAACTATTCCAGGCTGAGCAACCACAGCTCTCTCAACCTGTCTTCATAGGAGAGGTGCTCCAGCCCTCTCACCATCTTTGTCGTCTTCCTTTGTACCCTCTCCAACAGGTCAATGTCCTTCTTATATTGGGAGCCCAGAGCTGGCTGCAGCACTCCGGTGGGGTCTGACAAGAGCTGCATAGAGAGGCAGAATCACCTCCCTAGACCTGCTGGCCACGCTGCTTTGGATGCAGCCCAGGATATGGTTGGCTTTCTGGGCTGTGAGTGCACTTTGCCAGCTCATGTCCAACTTTCCATTCACCAGTACCTATTCTGCAGGGTTGCTCTCAATCCCTTCATCTCTCAGCCTGTATTGATACTGATTTTAAAATCCTTCTGCTGCTCTGATCTCTTTGCATCTTCCATAAAATGTGAGCAACTCTTAAGGACTTCTGTAGATTGTGCTTCTTGATCATCTCTTGAGGTTGCTATCAGCAAGCATGTTGTCTTCTTTTAGCAAAAGTTGAAATTAGCCAAAACTAATTGCTAGGTAAGCATCTGCAAATGAACACTTTTGCTTTCACCCATATTGCCTTTCACTAGATGTAAAAATCTAGTTTTATTGTAATGCTTTCTGCAAAAACATGGCTTTTTTCACACTTCTGACAAGTTTGACAGCTATCCATCCATCTTCCAGTGTGTAGATTTTCAGTACCACAGGGTTTGTTTGGTTCTTTTGTACTCCTGTCTGGCTTTATATCTTTAATTTACTACACTTCTCACTACCTGCTCGTGTTCAGAGAACTTGCAGCCCCCTGTGCACTGGCTCCTGGCTTGTGTTGGAGCTGCCTCTGAAGACTTGTCAAGTGAAGTTGTGGTTGAACCTGGTGACAGCATTGCCTTCCAGTTAAAAGTGAAAGGAAGGGGTGAGGGGAGCAGAAGCTCATGAGAAAGCTGAAAAATTCAACAAGAAAATAATTCTGAAAATTGAGCATTCAAAGGTTATAGTAAAATTATTTGTGCATTGAATATAAAACATACATCTCTTTTAAAAATAAAAAGGAATTAATGCCTTAGTTACAGTTGCTCAAGAGTTTCTGAAGCTTTTGTTTCTGTGTTCATCTGAGAGATTTTTTTTTTCTCCCAAATTCAGGAGAGGGTGTCAATGCATTTTATGTCAAAAGAACTTTAAAACTGACAGCTGTTGCTGCAGCCATCGTTTCAAGTTTCATCAACTGACTACGAAAGAGGAAGGCTTTCCTTGAAATACTGAAAGTGATTGACGTGTGCTGTGTTGAGTTCAGCATATATTTAATTAATCCTGCAAGAGGGGATACTCAGATTTGGGGGTATCTCCCTGCTTTGATCCATCACTCTTCAGTGATGGTCTTATAAAGGTGAGTGTGGAGCAGGGGGAGTAGAGTAGAGCAGAGCATGCAAGCCCGGGTGGAAAATGTAGTGTGAAGCTGGAGGGGCAGCAAGTTGCTTGCCTTGGTCCTCCCTGGGCAGGAAAATTAGGGCTCAGGAGGGAGACCAAAGCTGCAGAGAGACTTCTGAGTGTTTGTCTAAGGTACAGAGGGAGGAAACAAAATGTACAGAAAAAAGAAAAGAACATGTGTCATTAACCACACAATTTTCTTCTAATCATTATAATTAGTAATAGCTTTGGGAATCTTGTCAATGTTCTCTAATATGATGTTAAGAAAAACTTCTCTGTTTGTTCTGTCTGGAAGAAAGAATAAATCTAGTAAGCAATGACTCTATTAAAATCCAAAATTGGTTTGTAGCCACATTTCCTTCTTATATAATCTTGGCTTTTAACTTCTGCCATTTGCTCTGTGTGTGACCTCAGCTCAAACAGACCCCTGGAAATCACTGTCAAACCACAGAATGGTTTGGCTTGGAAGCAACCTTCAAGATCATCAAGTTCCAACCCCCCTGCCATGGGCTGGTAACCTTTCACTAAACCAACTAGACCAATGGCTCAAAGCCCCATCCCTAGAGCAGTTCAGGGACAGGCCATCCTCAGTTTCTCTGGGCAACCTGTTCCATACATCACCACCCTCAGAGTGAAGAATTTCTTCCTAATATCTAATCTAAACACACCCCCTTTCAATTTAAAGCCATTGCCCCTTGTCCTGTCACTACATGCCCGTGTAAAAAGCCCCTCTCCAGCTTTCCTTTAGGTGCTGTAAGGTCTCCTGGAGCCGTCTCCAAGCTGAAGAACACCAACTCTCTCAGCCTGTCTACACAGGAGAGGTGCTCCAAATATTTGAAATAACTGCTTGACTCAGTAGATGTGGAAATATCATTAATTGTGTTTTATTTTCTCCTGGAAAAGAGGCTGCAGAAACTTCTCTATAGGTTTTACCACACTTTTTGGAAGCACTCTGAATCTCGGTAGCTGAAAACATCAATGATTTTTGTCTTCCCACATAATTTCTTAGTGCCTTATATCAGTCCTTGAAGTGCTGTTTCCCAAAATACATAGTTTGTGACTCACCATGGAAAAACCCTTTTCCTAAGGCTTTTTCTAAGCATTGTAAATATTGGAAATCTTTACTGCAAAGAAGGCTGCTATTATGATACTGGGAAAACCTGGGATTCACTTAGCAAAAATGGTTAAAATATGCAGTTACATATTCTTTGGAACGTCCATAAAAGTTTATATTTCTTTTGTCTCTACCAACAAAATACTGATGAAAAGGATAACCTGAGTTAGGGAAAGGAGAATAAAGGCCTTTGTATTGGTAACAAATGCTGTGTACGAACTGAAATGGGTTGCACAGACCCAGGCTGGCCAAAAGCACTCAGCTCAAACTCAGAAGGGAGGGATCATGCTTAAATGACTTAATCAGATTTGTTAGCCTTTGTAGACTCTTAATGACTGTTCAGGGAGGCCTTACCTATTTAAAATTCCCAACTGCTGTGTGTCCTTTTTGCCCCATAGTCATGTGTACAGTATTACCTACCAGCACTTATCTCTGAGAACTGAAACAGTTCTGGCCCATTTGCGTGTGAATTGTTGTCTGGGATGGGGTTGCATTCTGGACCTGTAGGTTACTTCAGTTAACAGTCCAAGACTAAGCTGCCAGGTCTTTTGAGGTTTGTTTGGTTTGATTTTGGTTTTTTAATTTGGACTCCACACAAAATGGAACAGTATGCAAATGCACAGAATTACAGTGGTATCAAAATAAGTTTTAAAACTCGGTCAGCTTTCTAATACTGTCTTGAAGGAATCATTCTCTTTCTTACTCCTACTCTTGGAAGCAATTTAAAATGAGAATTGTGGGGGTAGAGGTATGTTTGCCCCCAGCTACCGTGATTTTTATTTTTTTCCTAGCTTTCTCTTTGCCTGGATGTGTTTTATTCAGAGGCGTTGCTGTTCTCAGTTTTGAGAGTTTGGCTATTGAACATCAGGAGGGTATTTAATTTCTTATTTCTGTATATCTGAAGAATCCATGCAGGAGGTCAAATTAGTTAATTAAGGAAGATTACCTCTTTGCTGATCTGAAGTATGCTTATTGCAACAGCAGGCAGATACAGTCTGAAATAGATCTTGGTGATGAATCTCAGATTGTTCCAGACTGTGGGATTCCAGGAAAATGCTAACACTGCATACAGACACTGGGAAACCTGGTAGCCCTCTGGGGAATTTCAGATTGGTTTTTACCAGGCTCCTAACAGATGCTGTTCAAATATGTTGGACCAAAACTGGAGTGTCTAAAGTTAGACTAAGTACAGATTTAAGAGACTTACTAAATGAAGAAATCGTGACGTATGTTACTGTCTATCTTCAGCTCCCATTTAACTTAGTGGGATTTGCATTTGATCAACAGCCTAAAAGGTCAGACATCTTTTAAATAGAAACACAACCTCAGTTTCAAAGACCAGGAACCTGCAGTTCAGGCAGGCCTGAACAGTTCAGGTTAGGTCTTGCACTGTGTGGATATTATCTAAAGCTGATGGAGGAAGAGAGAGAGCATAGCAAAAACAGTTACCTGCTTGAGTTTAGACTGGTATTGTAACCAGATGTAGTAAGGGGCAGAGAAAAGCAGAAATTGTATTTTTCTACTTGGGTTTCTCACAGATTAATTAAAAAAAAATTAACTTGTTGCTTTTTATTTCCTTATATGATGTCACTAGAATGTATAGCCTGGTCATGGCCCAAGAAAACAAATTTCAAATATAATATAAATTATATGTAAGAAAAAAAATACCCATATTTTTGAGAAAACCTTTTGTCCTCATCTTGTCATCAGAACTCTTCTAGCACATCTGCATTACATCTTTCAAATTCTCTTGACTTCTGAGGTCAGTTTTTATTTTGTCAGTAGTCTGCAACATTTAAGCAGTAACTTTAAGGCTGCTGCTCCTGAGTATATACAACAGTTACAACTGCAGAATATATACAGCAGAATAAGACAGCAGTTGTATTTCAGCATGTGTGCACACTGAATATAAACATGCCATCTTGTAATGTTTTGGTTGGACTTTGCAGCTTATCAGGCCTTGATGCATTTTACTTAGCTGAAGTTTCAGGGGTATTCTCACACGTATAAAACTATTATATGATATGCAAATATACTGATAGGCAATATAATTAAAATTCACTTTTTGTTCTGTTTTTGCTAGCCATAGGATTATGTGTAGATCGACAAGTTGAGCCGATTTTAATCTAATATTCAACTTTTCAGATATATACTTTGTGAAATAAAACTTTGTAAATTCACGCTGAGCCGGGAGCAGTCTGAGCTGTCAGTGACCCACCCTGCCGATAGCAGCAGCAAACGTAGCCAGCATGAAGAGGCACCCATCCACTCACTACCTGCAGGGCTACTTTGGGGTGGTGTTCAGCACGGGGAAGAGAAGGTTCAGGAGGAATTTGCAGGCTCTTTGAACGTAAAGAGAGGGTCAGACCTTTCCAGAGCTGCACAGCACATGGGGAAGGGGCAGTGTCACAGACAGTGAGCATCAGGTTCATTTCATAAGAGACAATTCTTCATGGCGAGTGTGGGTGTTGAGCTCTGGAACTGGCTGCTCAGAGGTTGTGGGCTCTCCATCTTTCAAGACTTGCAAAGCTCGCTTTGGCAAGGCCCTGAGCAACCTCATTGAACTTAAAAATTATTTCTGTGCTAAACACTTGTTTGGACTAGATGACTTCTGGAGATGTCTTCCAACCTTTTTTTTTACCTTTTTTTTTTCTCTCTTGTTATTCTGTATCAAGCAAGATTTAAGTTTTATATAGAACATTACTTCTTAATGGGAATATGTAAACTGATTGGATTGCAGTCTAGATTTCATAAACTCTTCCTTCTGAAATGCCTTTAGAATCCTTGATTTAATGATTTGTTTGAATATTCATCTTATTGATTCTGTACAGACTTAATTTTAATTTTTACAGTTTGTTTTTGAAAAACACTGTCAGAAATAAACCCCATAGTTGACCTAGAGGGCCTTGACTGACTTGAAGGTTTGTGTAGCTGTTGGTGCCTGTCTGCTAAGGTGGCTGTGCTGCTGCAGCTCAGTTCTGTAGATAGGCCAAATTTGCAACATAATCTTTCTTTTAGCTAGAAATACTTGCCATAGGTCAGCTTTGCTGATGTAACAATCATTGAATTTAACTCTCTATAGAGTAATTCTGTCTTGACTTGGTGCTGTTGCCTTTGTAAGGTCTATTGCTAATCATCAGATGAAACTTTGTTTCTCCAAAGTACTTAACCTTTGTGAAACGAAATTTTATTGGAGATATTCTGTTTCTGATGCATGTACTATTGCTCTTTTTGTATAAAGATAATTTTTTTCCCTTTTTTAAAGAGAAAAATGTATTTAAAATTTAGCAATGCATTTCTGCTTCCTTAATGTTTTACTATGGCATCTTCTGCTGTGACACCAAATTGCTGTATGATAATTGAGAGCTTTTGTTCTCAGAAAAAATACAGAGCTTTTTGTAGAAATCAGTGGTATAGAACCCAAAGCTAGCAGCAGCTCCCAGCTTTCCATACTCATTGTTTATTCTCTTAAGATAAATCATTTGACTTTGAGTTTGCATTAGTGACAGATTAAGCTGCCAATGTAAACATTGTAGGATTGAGTATTTTGGAAGTTGTGTGTAATTTTGTGAAGGAACTAACCCACAAGTATCCGGAAGCAATGTAATGTTGCATGTGTTTGAATAATATTTTGCAATGTTCATGAGAAAGGGAAGTAAGTATTTAGAAAAGTATTGGTGAAATGGTAACAGTTTATGTTTCCTAATTTTTGTTTACTGAAAATAATTCTTGACACTTGGAGCTTTTACTCAAGTTTCCATGAAAAGTTGATCCTGGAAGTAGGAGAGACACATGTGTTACTGTACAGCCAAAAAATGCCATTATTTATAGTTGGGTAACCTTTCAATTTACTTTTTGACAGTACAATTGGGTTAGAATGAAAATGTTTTGATTTTAAGTCTCAGAGTTTGGGGTCTATTTGTGAAATGCTAGGCATCATCAGTTTTTAAAAGAAATAGAAAATAGCTTTCAGTTTCTTGCAACCCATGTATGTTTATCAGAAGTGGAACCCATAAAATTTAGAATTTGCAAATGTGATGTTCACCACCGTTCTTTAAAATGCTTTTTCTTTCTTATTCCTCATTGTCAAATTATCATTTTCTTTGTTAATGCTTCGGGGGTGATGACTCATTTTGAACATAGGTCCATCCTGGGAGGATGCTGAGCTTTCTTAAAGGGGGGGATGAACCACTATTTACTCAGCAAAACCAGTGTGGATTAGATGAGCCTGCACATTTAACCTTGAGAAATAAATCAGAGAAATAAATTCCTAATAAAATACAGTACTTGTGGCTGTAGTACTGAATGTTGGTTATTTTTTCTCTTAACTTTATTTTTCTTTTTCTACATGTAGATGCTGCAGACTTTTTGGTCAGTTAAATTATCCTGTAACTTTAATTAGCAACATGTTATGAACAAAAAACTAGGCAAGCAAATAAAATAAGTAATTTTAAACAACAGAACCAGAAAGTATTTTTTTGTATAAATATACTTGAAAATATCATTGAAGAATTTATGCATTTTGATATGGATCTGGGCCGTGCTGTAGAGAAAAGTAGAAAATTCCATTCCCTATTGCTTACATGTTAGGTTTGGAATATCTTTGTTTGTTCTCTTCTGTAAAGGTCTAAACAAGGTCTAAACATGCCAGTTAACACTGACATGCTTCTGTAATGTGAAACACAGGTTGCTTAACTGTTTCAGGTTTTTAAAGATATTCTACTAATTTATATACTGAAGAAATAGTTCTAGTACTTGGATACCGATCAAAATTTTCTTGTTACAAAGTTGTGGGTAACAGACTTTAAAGAAAAATATATACTGATTATGTATTGGTTTTATACATCTTGGCAATATTGTTTAACTTGACAGCATTTAACAAAGACTTAATTGGAAAGTTTAATATTACTGATTTTTTTGTTTGTTTAAGAAACTTGATATGTGTAATCAGGTTTTACATAAACGTGCTGAAAAGATGTTAAAAAACTTTCAAAGGATCACTTTTAAATGTTTTTGGATGGCTTTGAAACAGGGCAAGCTGTGTTGTGTTCTAAATGAAAAACATTTTTTGTACTATTTGGTATGAAAGGATAGTGCCAGAGGTGAAGGAAGGCAAACAGGGAGCTAGGTGAGTTGTCAAATACAGATGATAAAAAGCAGATTTGAGCTTTCTCTTAGTTATTGCATTAGAGGAATTTAACTGTCATTCCAACAGAATGATAAATTTATCTGGAGCACAGTAATTCAGCAATGCAGCTGACAACATTTGTTAAAGATTTCTGGGTTTTTTAAAGAGATTGTGTATCAGAATCTTCAGTGCAGGTGCTTTGAAACTGTAACTTATGATTTCTTTTATCCATTTCTTCATCTAATTTATTAAAACATTACTTGTTGGTTCAGAAGGTTTAACACGATGTATTGAAAGCCATTCCTTCACTGTGTCCTGAAAAATTTGACCAGACCATTTTGTTCATATTCCTGGGAAATTTGTATTACTTTAGGAAGTGTTTTGTTTCATGTTTGTTCCGAATTTAGATTTCTGGTTTTGTCTGAGGCTACTACTTGATTAAAACAGCTGCTGTTCCTTTACAGGCCTATGAAGAGTACACCAGCAAGCTCGATGCTCTACAGCAGAGAGAACAGCAGTTACTGGAATCCATGGGGAATGGAACTGATTTCTCTGTCTCCAGTTCAGCTTCTACAGACACAGTTGCATCATCTTCCTCCTCTAGCCTCTCTGTAGCACCTTCATCCCTTTCAGTTTATCAAAACCCTGCTGATATGTCACGGAATAACCCTAAGTCTCCACAGAAGCCTATTGTTAGAGTCTTCCTGCCCAACAAGCAAAGGACTGTGGTGAGTCAGTTTCTATTCACATACTTGTAACCTCAATATTTCCTGTATCTCTCTCCCTCTGTACGCAAAAGTTAATTTAAGAGCTGAAAAAATACCTGTGAGGAGGTCAGAGAAGTGTCGTGATCACTGTGCTCTGCCACACTCAGTTGTTTTGATCTGCTGAATGTTTTTGACAGGATTAACATAAAGAAGTCCATTAGAGCAATAATACAGAACACAGAACCTTCAGGAGTTTTATAACTATGAAGATACCTCAAGAAATAGTCTTTTCAAACCAGCTTTTGGATAAATAGTAATTTATCATTTTACAATAGTTAGGGACAGTAAGCTCTATTTCTTGTATTATACAAAATTATTGAGTAGTTTAACAGGGCAAGATGGAGGAAGTGTTTTCTGTGTTGTCAGAGTTACTAGCAGCATTGGTTTTTTAGAGCAAGGACCAGCCTCTTGCAGCTAAGAATGGCTGTGCAGGATTGCTTGGGATTTTTTTCTTTTTCTGTTTTTCCTCCCCACTTACTGGGGTTGAGTGTTTGTGTGGAGACCATGATGCTCTCAGTCGTTGTGTAGAGAACTGGCTAGGGGAGGGGCATAGCTGCTATTAGAGGGGTCAAGAAACGTTGCCCACAAACTGTTTGAAACCTGGGGTTTATCAGTTTTGACAATGTTACAGTGATTCCTGAAGTCATGGAAGAGTAGTTGACTTCTTGCTGCTAGAGAAGGGATTTTTTTATCAGCTAAGAGCTGCCAACTGAAGAGCCTTGATATGTGCTTTAGAATAATACACTGCAAACTGTGATACATGAGATTATTGACAAGCCATAGTCTAGGCTCTGTTTTGCAAGGTGGTACGTAATCCAAACTTAGCAGGGGAGCTGTGTTTCCAGAGAAGGTGGGAAATGAATGGACAATAAGAGTCCATGTCAAGCCAGGATATTTTGCAGCAGTCAGTCAGGTGTCAGCTATCTCTGGATTGTTACTGCCTGTTGAAATTGAGTTGCTGGTAAAAAGAAGAAAACATAAACTGGGTAGTGTTGAGCATTGGAACATGCCCTCACCCTTTCCCTACTGCTTTGCTTTCATCCTTCCCCCAACCCAATGAGCAAAAGAGACTTACAGTGGGAACAACACTGGAGAGCGGTTGTTTTCACCTGATTCTTTTTTTTTAATATTGCTTAATTGTTCAAGATATTGCTGAAGATGGAAAGCAGTAGTTGGGTTTTGACCTAGAGAATGGGAGTTTAATGTAGACTGTGACCACTGCAGAATATACAGTGTAGAGCCAGGTGATTCTGTTGTCTACCTGTTGAGGAAAGTCTAAGCACACTGTACTACCCACAGAGTGAAATCTGGAGAGAAGGTACTGGATTTTGTAGGGACTCTGGTTTCTTCATGTGTTCTGTCCCACCCTGTCTGGCTACTTGCAGTCCCTGTCATGGGGCTCACAAGTTGGTTTTGTTTCTTTCCTGTAAAGGATCACAGCATATCACTTCCTGCACTGTTCTGTGCATTACCTTTTTTGTGTCTCCTATGTGTTCTCCTGTCCTCTAAACCACATAGTATAATTCTCCTCTTACTCTTTTCCTCTCATCTGCAATACTCTTGTTCTGCTTCTTTGTGTCTCCTTTTTTACCTCCTCCTCAATCTTGTTTTATTTTTCCCAGCACTGAATCTAGATACTCCTTCCTGGCTATAGGAGGTAAATGTGGTTTAACTTGGGTGGAGTCAGGGAGAGGCTTTTGATTCTGTCCCCAGCTTTCTACTGGAGGCTGAACAAGTCCAGCTCTGCAGCTAGTTTCCAGCTTGCTTTGGTTCTTTTTATTTCAGTTTTACACAACTCAAGTTGTGTTACTAAGTTGAACTTTTTTTTTTTTTTTTTTTTCAAATACTGGTAAATTATCTCTGGTTTAAAGCTGAGAAATGGTGCTTATAGGAACTCTTGAGTGTGGGGGTTATTGGCCTTGGAGCTGAAGTTCATTTCTCTGAAACTTGAACCAGTGCTCATCTTATTGAGAAAGTCAGGAATTTCTTGTATGGTGACTCTTAATGTAATTACTTTGGTTTTAGTATTTATTGATCTTACATGTAGTCTGTTGGAAACTAAGGAAATGCCAGGAGCAACCACAATTCAGAAGGAACTGCTGCAGCAGCTTACTGAATCCTGGGGAGCATCAAGCACAGCATCACTAGCTAGAGGTGATTCTCCTCCTCTACTCAAGTGTGGCCTCACCTTGAGCACTGTGTGCAGTTTTGGGTGCCACAGTGTAAGATTCTGTGATTTACAGTGCGGTTTTAATGGCCAGCAGTCAGATGATAGGTTACTAGCCTAAAAAAGCACCCAGCATTTTTCAGTGAACATTGAGACTGCTTCCTTCATTCTCTCAGTGGATAGAGAAGTGTTGCACATATTTGTCTTCCTTCATAACCTCTGGCTTTAAAAGCAGACCGGTTGTGTCTCACTTGTGCCCATTAACTGAGCCATTTGCTTATGTAGCTGTGATGGTAGTTCAGGATGTTCAAATATACAGGGCAGCTTGTGATGGGTTGAAGCAGGAAGATAATTTCCTTGTGGAAATACATGATACCTGCCATTAGAGCCTTCCCCCTGCCCTGCTTCCCATTCCTTATGGCTGTTAAAGGCTGATGTGTTCTACAGTCAAGCAGGTGGCTGGAAAGGAGAGATACTGTTAAAGCTGCAGTGTTGCAGCTATCTTCTCCCCACCTCAATTGCTTTCAATTAATACCTGTTTCTGAAAGAAAATCTTGTTAATATCACCATAATAATTATAATAATTTCAGTCTTTACTTCCAGTTCACTTCAGGAGGGGAGAAATGTTGTCAGATCCTAAGGAGTCTGTTTATTTTTGTTTGGGAATGCCATGACATTTCTTAAACTGACTTAAAGCGACTGGAATTGAGTTGGTAATGGAGAGACAACCTTGTTATTTATCTTTGATCACTCTGAAGCAATCCCAAGTGCTACAACAGCCTTCTGCTATTTGTTTAGAGCTGCTAAAAATGCAGGAAGTGGGGGGGGAGTTGCTTGCATATCTTACATTTTTGACTAGCAACTACCTTGTTAGTTGAGAGTTCTCCACGTGTTATTGTTTGTGTAGGATCAAGCAAATACATCTGTTGGAGCTAACTCCAGTTCAAAATATAATTTAAGGAAACTGATGGGAGTACAAAGAAACGAGACCATGGTGTTCAGTGTGATTGTAGTGCAGAGGTGGTGTAGCTGATGGGAAGTTTCTTTGTGTGTGTCATGGTAAGGCAGAGTGTTGGACAAACCTTTTCCTGATGGAGGACAAGGTGTGAAGGTGCTTGCCTGAAAGCCTGACTGGTCTGTGGCAGAGCCTAGCGCTGCTGATCATTTGAAGTCAGCATTTTGATTCAGCTGGCTACAGGATAGGGTTCAAAAGTAACTTTTTTTTGAAAGCAAAACCAAATAGTTGGCTCAGTTAGCTGGAGGGGAATCAATGAATAAGTAGTGTCAGAAATAAAAGATTATTTTGCTTGTCCTTGTCCTGGAAAGGGATGAAAACAAGTTTCTTTCTCTGAACAACTTCCTAGAAGAAACAACAGATTGTTTTTTCTTCTCTGTGCTGGGGGAATTTTATTCCCCTATAATGCAGAGAGATAAACATGTGTACTTCTTTCCTTATTGGCTTGGTTCAACTGGCAAGACACATGTCCTTTGGAGAAGCATTCCACACAAATGTGACCGGGATAAGTCTGTGCAGGTGGGTTTGTTCCGTTTTGTTCTAGGCCAGAGAGGAGGATGCTGAAATCATAAAAATGCAAGATGGTCAAAGTCCACCTGAGATGAAAAGTTGTTTTTTAGAACAAGTTAATGAGGCTTATCCAGGCAGTGGCAGAATTTAGGGAAATAGTAGTTTAAAGCTTGTTTGAGTTAGGAATCTAAATGTTTGTGGTGTGCATAGTAACAACTCTGCTAATTAAGGGAGAGCTTCTGGAGGTGGAAGGAAAGTATAAGAACTCTGATCTCCTGCTGGGTGCTGTAAGTCTGAGAGATCATGTTACATGCTAAGACTAGGTTTTGGTAGAAGGGAGGTAGTCTTGAATGTAAGTAGATGATAGTGTGTTGGTATAAAAGCAAGTTATATTATTTACTGGTGAGACTTCTGAGAGGATGCATGGAGACAGCAGGTTACACAGCCTTGGGCATTCTTAGTTGTGGTGTGGATTAGGATTTTTTTTTTCCAAATTGTCTGATTGAATGTGCACGTAGAGAGAGAAAAGAGACAGAAGACAGTGCTCATGCAAATGAACAGAAGTAGACACATAGCTGGTTGTTGAGAAGGGACAGTAATTCAAGGAGAATGGCAATTATCAACTGATCCAGGGGTATGGAACAAATAGGATGACTTCAGGTTTATATAGGAGGAAGAAGGCAGTGAAAAAGTTTAAAATGAACTGAAGGTGTTACAGGCAATGAGTATAAAAGCTTTCTGTGAGTGTAAAGAATACAGGAATATGGTATTTGCATATAGGGCAAGATTTAAGCATTTTGTGGGATTGCTTCAAGTTGTGTGGGGGTTTTTGGGGGGGGTTGTTGTTTGTGTTGGGGTTTTTTTTCTTATTTTTTTTCTTTGAGAGTTGCAGGAATGTTTTTTGAGGACCTGGGTAAAGTATCTTTTGCACATCAATTTTTAACTGGTAAGTTTGGGATAAGGAAAAAACCTCCATTTCCAATTGCAAAAACAGATCCAAGTTTTGCTCTGTGAAAGCTGACAAAATAGTTAAAGTGATTAATCCAATTAGATTGCTTGCTCACTGTAGACCTTAAAATGCTAGTAGGAATTTTTAGACAGTTTTCCTGTGGCCCATCAAGTTGAGGCTGGTCTCTTGGAAGAAAGCATTCTGAAACCTGGAGTGGAATAAACATTTTGTGGACATATCTGGAGTATCTCTCTGTCATAATGAAAGAGCACAAGAATAGGTCAGGCATGTATGATATTTTCCATGGGTTGTCTTCCAAATTTGAGCTATTTGTCACTCAGGAATTTTATGAGTTTAAGTGTTTTCTGTTTGGAAACGCTCTGTTCAGCCTCCATTAAACGCATGCTATGGATACCAGAAATTTGTGTCTTGTGGTTAGGAGTTCCATGGGCGTGGTTATGTACAGTGTGAGTAATCATGTTCTGTGTTGGTCTTTGTCTGCCACATGCTACTTTATACTGAGTGACATAAGGGCTTCTGAGAAAAGCCATTTAATACAAGGCCTGGTATGAAAACAAGTAGCTAAAACTGGTCATAACTTCGCAGAGGAACAATAGTAGGAAGTTTTTGATGTTGTAGTGAAGTCCTAGTAAAAGGAAAGAAGGAGAGAATTCTAGGAAAGGAGAGCATGTAGTAAGTGGGATTCTAACTCAAGTACTTCACGAACGAGATCATACAACTTACTGAAT
Organism: Dicrurus megarhynchus; assembly: GCA_013399195.1. Lineage (NCBI taxonomy): Eukaryota > Metazoa > Chordata > Aves > Passeriformes > Dicruridae > Dicrurus > Dicrurus megarhynchus. The sequence continues at coordinate 1,489,141 of VXAD01009407.1, forward strand.
AGCAGCCCTGAATGTTTTTGATTACCCAAGAAATCCCTTCTGGACAAGTACTTAGAGTGGGAAAAAAAAGAGTCTGAAAGCAAATGAGCTCTCCTGAGTGATGGTATGGAGCATGGACAGTTACAGGAGAACAGTGTTGAAGTGGAAGAAATGATGGGCATTTGAAAGGCATCAGGTGGTGATAGGTCTTGTGCTTCATCTCTGTAGTCTGTTGCTGCCTTCTGCACATTACCAGCTTCCAGAGAAGTGTTCACTTCATGTCTTCTGGCCTTCTTGGTGGAGTGGCTGTGAGGGTGGTAAGGAGTCTCCACTGTTCTCCCCAGTTGCATTTATAAAGGATCCTCTCCCAGCTCCAGTGCCCTCTCTCTGTCTGTCAGCATGAGCAAGGAGTGGATTTGGTCAGTTTGAATTCCATTTCTGTCTACAGTGATCTGAGGGGGGACAGTGAAGCAAGGGGGATCAAAAAAATAGATGCTGTACATGCTTTGAGAAAGCTTGGTGGCCTCCAAATACTTCAGTTGCCTGCAGATTCTTGATAGGATCAAACCATTGTGTTATCCCCCAGCACAAGGTCAAAAAATGTCCATGGTAGCTTCTAAACTGAAAGTAATACTTCGGGTAACAAAAAAAAAGTTACTCTTTCTTCTGTGTTCAACTACAGAATATTGTGTGGGCTTTGGTTGTTCTTTGTTTTGCTTTATTTTGAAGTTTAAGAGTAATTAGAGATGCTTTATGTAAAAACTCAGCATAAATCTGGGCCAGTAAAGCTTTTCCGTTTGGTTTTGTGTTGGTGTGCTTCATATGTGTCTCATAGTTACGCATATATTGGAAAGTTAATGGAAGTTCTCAAAATGGGAATGTGAGACTGAGTTTTTAAAAGTGACTATTTGTATGTTTAAGAGTTAAAGGAACTAAACAGGACTGTGAATGCTATGCATGGGGACAATTCTTAAGTGTCTCACTCTTGTCACACCTTGGTTTATTAGTACATCTGCCTTTTAATTAGGCAAGCAATCATCTGATCTTCTCTGCAGTCATGAAGAATAAGCTATTTTTATTCTATGTAAATTCTTAGTATAAATTAATTCATCATGCATGCACAACTGGGATCCTTCAGATATTCTGTTTTTAAATCTGGTACTTGATTCGTTTCTGTTGACTTCAGATTTGCATGTTGCTTTCTGTAGTTTATACTGTGAGTTTGTGCCTCAAGCTTGCTGAGTAGTAAGCACTGGATTTCTGTAGGTATTTAAGCTGCCCTACCAGTTCCACCTGTCAAGTATAAGGGAAATTCAGAGAAGGGATGTTCAGGCAGCTGAATAAACCAGTTTCTTGCTTTTAATTACACACCTGGTTTGACATGATTAGGTTTCTCTAATCAAAAATACAATTAAACCCTCCCATGTTATATCAAACATGCAGCAGAAATTGAGTTTATTTTTAGTCTGTGCCAATGGCTGGTTGCTGAATGTATCTGAATACTTTGGAAACTTCACTTGCTGCTTCTGTATCTCTAGGAAAATTTATTCCATCACTTATGAAATTGTCTTTTATCTTTCCTAAGGAATTTTCTTTCTTTTGTCCTTCCAGTTCTCTTCTCCCCTCCCACTGAGAAGGGAGTGAGCAACCAGCTGGGTGGTGCTTAGCTGCCTGCCGGGGATAACTCACCACAAGCTACCCTCAAATGCTGGATAAATTCAAAGGCATATGTGTTGAAAAGAGGATAATTTAATCTACTATAGTTTTATTGACACACTGTCTTAGATTGCAAAGTGAAACAATTTTGAAAACTTGCCATTATAAAACTGGTGGCTTGTCACCTGGAATGCCATGTGCAACATTGATCGCTGGTTTTTACTCAAGTAAGGAGTGTTTAGTGATTCCTTATGAGATTAAAAGTCTGGCTGTAGAAAGTAATGAATGATAGAAAAAAAATACTGTTTGGAGCATGCTTCCTTTACCTCATAATGTGCTAGGCAGGCACTCTGTGAAGTGGAATGCAAGTCACAAATCTGAAAATAATCATAATAAATGTTTTAATTCCATGCCTAGTAAGTCATACTTAAAGTCATGCTTCTTGTGTTGTTTGAGCAAACTAGCCAATGAGAGTTATAATATTTGTAGAGAATGTGTGTACTACCTGAAGATGGAAGTATCCATTTGGTTTTAGGATCAGTTGCAAGAGTTTAAAGAAAGATGTGAATTTTAGCCCTTCTGCTGTAGTTTCTTGCCCCCACGCTGCCCTTAAAGCACTTGGAGTGTGATCAGCCGAGACAGGAATCTACAAAAGTGAACTCTGGGTCTGACCTATTACAAAGATTTATTTCAACTATTTTGTACCTTAAATTTCTAATGCATGTGGGTTTTGGTTTGGAGAGCAGCCAGCTGACTTTTTTGTCTCTTGAACAGAAACCACAAGGTCCTGGCGTTTCATGCCTGTATAGTGGCTACAGCTATTTTTCTAGATGAGCATTTCTCTGAAGGCTGAAGTCTAAAGCCATATTTTCCAAACTTTATTTTACTAGAAGGTCACTGTCAGCTTTCACAACTTCTGCCACTGGTATTCACCCTAACTAGAATTTGAAGATGGTGATCTGCTCTCTACTGTCCCCTTTAAAATGATCGGTACTCTTCTGAGCACAGTTCAGGAGCTGTCTCTCAAAAGCTTGAAAAATTATATGTGGAGGCCATTGATTAGGCACAACAGGTTTCATCCAGTGTGGTTGAGTGATGGTATATTCTTGAGAAAATATTTCTGCACTGACATAAATCAGTCTGCTGTGTTCTACAAGCAAGGACACGTAACTGCACTGGAGGTGCCAATGGGTGCTGGTAACCCATGTCTTTGCAAGTTAAATGGAATTAACTTAGCATTTGATTGAATGGTAACAGCTTCGTAAAACAGGTAAATTCTGTTCAATTTCCCTTGGAAACAAGATTTAATGCAATGAAACTGCCTCTCATTTGTCTCACTAATATGCTTCATTAAGAATGTATTTTCTTGCTGCTTTCTCCTGGAAACTGGACAGAGCTTCATGTCCTGATATCCAGAACAGCTGTTTCTGAAAGCTGTGTTCTTTGTTTTCTAGAGGATGTGATGTTCGGTGTCATCTTACCTCCTTTTTGCCACAAAGGAGGGTATTTTTATCTGTTAGTGCTGTAAGAAGTGGCTGACTGATTTGGTGAAATATTTGTCCTCCATAGGTAACATGAAAAATTACATGTGGATCTCATGTTTGGATTTTACCAGAAAACCTGACATGTTGGAAGGCCAAACTAATTATTTGACAGAAGTATAGTTTAGCCTAACTTTCCCCCAGCACATTGAATTCTGTAAACATGTGGCTGAAATTTTTTAGTCCTGGGTATCAGGTATTGGGGGGAAAAAAGTGTGATCTTTCAGGGTGTGTACGTTGTGGTAAGCAAATAAATACTTTGAAGTGATATTTCAAATCCATTCTACTTGGCATATTTCCACTGTTGTACCCAGTAGTCTGCTTGATTGTTTGGAATTGCTCTGAATCTCTAAGGTATATTACACATACCTTACATACCATACATACATTCCACTTGGCTAAAGTGAGCTGAACTACAGTGCTAGGCTGAGGGAAAAATAAAGCCAGCTAACTAGTTTTGAGAAGTATAATACTGGATATTCAGGGCTGACCAGCCTCCCCACTTTCAGAGAATACCTTTGCATTGCTTTTTTGAGGTGCTTCTCAGTCTCTTCAGTCTCTTTATTGCTCTAAAATACTGGAAACTACACTGGTAAACAAGCATTTTTAACTTACTGAGACTATGCCAGTTTCTAGTCTGATGTTAGAAAAGTGATGTAAGAGTTATTTAGGGACGTAGCCCTGAATTTCTTACTGACTCGGGAATGACCTGATTTACAGAAATAAATGATTTATTATGCATTGCTTAAATACTTGTGGCTGCAGTACTAAATATATATCAATAATATTGTTGCAAATACTTACTGTCCTTAGAAATAGTTCAGGTGAGTAAAAGAAATGAGGACATTAAGGGCTATAGTTCTGTTTAATCTCTCTAGGTAGTCAGACTGCTTTGAGAATTTTTACAATCTGGAATAATTTTCATTTTTTTTCCCTGGGGCTTAACATTTGCAAACTTGAGCATGTGTTTTGGTGTCTCCCTGAATTGCTACTTGCCCAATTTAGGATGCTCAAGTAAATTATCTTCTCTGGTATATTATTAAGCTGAACACACCTTGCAGTGTGTGTTGGCAGCTTCTGTCCTGTTTCTTAGTGTTATATAGCCCACAGTTTCATGCTCTTCACTTTTGAAAGTCGCTTGCTGAATCAACTTTCTAATTGCTATAAAAACCTAAACCTTTTCTGGTCTACAAATCTTAGGTATATAAGTAACCTAAAAAGAAAGCCCTTAGCAGTCACAATTTGGAAGTGTATCCCCTAGCTCAGTAACATGAGTTTCTAGGTGGTAACCATTGTGAAACATATTTGAATTCTCTTAGTTATAAAACAGAGGCATCAAGAGATAATGGATGGATGCAAACAAAATGGATTTTAAATAGTATTAAACATTCTATGTTTCAATAAAATGCCAACTTTGTTCAGTGTACTGGATTGCAGGCATAAGAGTGCTGTGTATTTTGGAGTAGATGAGAAATTTTCTCCTGGGGAACTGATTTTGTTGAAAAATGCTGATGTGATTCAGTTAAAATGCTCTGTGGGAATGCTGGCAGAACTCTTGATGGAATTGATAAACCCGCCTTGGTGCCTTCCTGCCGTGCTGGAGCTGCCGGCTCCTGGCAGGCACGCGGGGGCTGCGCCATGCGGGGCTCCTGCTCCCTGCTCCCCTCCCAGGCTGTGGGGCCACACACCCACCCTCTGCCTGGGGGGGAGGAAGAAGCTGTTCCAAAACTCCTGCTTCGGAATCAGCAGGAGTCTATTAGCTGGGAAAAAAGAACTGGTTTTGGTTTTTGTTTTGCTAAAGACTGAGGTGGTCTCCAAATCACTTTCTTGGAACCAGCTTTTTCTTTAAATTTGCCATAATTTGGGGGTGAAAAGAAGATGGGGGCATAAAGAGGTTTCAGAGGGAATGCTTTGGAGGGTGAGATTTCTGCTTTACAGCAGGTGTTAGCAGGGGCTGAAGGAGGGGGCTGAAGGGCTACATGCACAGATGGTGATAGACCGTGCTGTACCAGTCTGGGAAAATGATTAATCAATACTACAGGGACTTATTCTAGCACTAAATTCTTTTAATGTGGCCTTATGTTTCTCTGCTCAGGAGTTCTGTAAGAGAATGTTCTAAATGTGATGCTGATTCAGGATCATGATGGTTTTTGAAAGTAATAAAAACAGTTCTTTGAGTTTTAGCTGGATCTTGATGCAAATGGCAGTGAAGAGAACAAATGTTCTACCCATGTTTCTAATTGCAAGTTGCATAAATAAGGCTTGGATTATAATGAAGGGGACTTGGGATAATAATACTGAGAAATAGCAAATGATAAGTGAGCAGGATGTTTAATGCACTTGTGTTGCTCTAGGTAACCTTCATTCTGATACTTCCCAAATTTTGAGAGTTTGCATTTCCAACTTTATTGATCTCTTAAAAGAAACTCTCTAACTTCACAAGTCTTGTTTTTAGCAAAATTAAAAGGAAAAAAAAAATACACCAATGTAATTAATTAATAGCATTGGAACTTTTAGGTTCCTGATGCATTTCTTTGCTTCATGAGTTACTGGAGGATGTTGTCATCATTTATGGAGGATCAGTGCTGGAGGAAGAAAATGTTTTCCAGTGACCACAGGACTGCTTATCTCTTCTTTAATGTTAGTCATCTTCCTACTGCTTGACTTTTCCTCCTTGTCCTGTTCCACTCCCTCACATAGGTCAAGATTTTACTAACCTGGTTTCTTTTAATCCTTACTGCCTTGGAGTTTTTTGCCTAAGCTAGAACCTCTTCCTACTCTGTGCTGGGTTCTATTGCTGCTCTTAGGCACTTCCTTCCCCGTGATGTTCCTTGTCCAAAACAAGCCACCTTTTCTCCTAATCACAGTTTGAAAGCTTCCCGTTCAGGATGTACTTCCAGTACTTCCCCAGGTGCTGGGAAACAGTTCTCCCTACAAGGTGGTTCATCACATCTTTTTTTTCCTGCCCTCAGCCTCAGCTCTTCAGTCTGTCCTCCCTCTGTCTTGCTTGTTTGATTCCCACCAACCTGCTGATAGCAATTCCCTCTCCCAGTATACACATGCATTCCCCAGTCAGTTCCTAAAGTTTGTCCGGACCCTCTCCTCCCATTTCTCCTTCATGCCCAACCTCTTTCCTGACTCTCTTCATTCCCATTTTTGTCCCCATCATCTGTCTGCCACCTTTGCAGTATTTCAGTTTCTTCTGCCACTGTGGATATCAGTGGTGAAGTGCCTGAGGTTGCCGGGAAGGTAGACCTGAATTGTCTGTGGGGACTCAACCTCAATCCAGCAGGAGCTATACTTAGTGGAAAAATAGCCTTGAGCTGAAGAACACTTGCTTCCTGCATCAAAATGGCTCGTGATTGGACCTGATGTGTGTGGGAGGTTGGAGCACACCTCTGAAATCCTCAGAGATTTCAGTCAGATTCTTGAAAATATTTACTCTCTCTTTGTAAATATGTGTGTTGGAGGCAGGGAGAAGGACACTGAGGGGACAGACAGGTTCTTTCAGGGATCTTTGGCAGAATGATGATGGCACTAAATCATAGGGACAATTAAAGAGTTATTTTCTCAACAAGATATTATGATTAGTATAGCACAGAATTTATTATTAGAATGGCACATGAGTTCTACAAGCAGAATCAATATTGTGCAATTTATAAGTAGCATAATACAGAATTTATGATACAGCTTCACTTATAATGTTTAATCACCTTTGCACAGATCAAGACAAATCTTTAATACATGTTTTGCTGTATCAATACAACAATCATAATCTAGATTCAGCATTTGTATGAAAGAATACGAGTCACACCTTCCATCCTTGGAGAAAGGAGAGGACTTCCTGGGCACTGCTGGGTCCCAGGTCTCACTGTCCAGCAGCAGCTCTGGTCCAAGACCCCCATTTGGACTGGTAACTGCTCAATTTATACTCAGTGCTCTGGGTGCTGTTACCCATCCGTGTTCTGTGACCAGGCCAGCACCACCTCCTGGTAGCTATGTGTCCCTGGGACCTTGAGGGGTGGCAAGGGAGGGAGTAGTCGGCTGGGTGCCCGGGGACCTTGAGGCCAGAGGGGAGGGGAAGAAGAAATCTCGTCTGTTTGTCAGCTGGATTGAGAGGACCTTCAGTGTCTGATAATGAGGGGAAAGAGAACAAATGCATGACCCACTCAGTCACAGGGAATGGCTGCATGCCTGGTAACATGGTGCTGGTTATGTTAACCGTGTTTCCAGGGCTTGGGAGCAGGGGTACCAGTCACAGAACAACCCTATGAACAGTTGGTTTCAGTGTGAACAATTAATTTGGAAAAGACGTAAGCAACAGAGGGCTGGTTTACAGTGGAATGTTGTTGACCATGTTGGCAATAATAGGTGCTCTCAGGCTCCCTCTTAATGGGTATTAATAACAATTAAGGATGTTTTATGCTGGAAGAATGAGCTACAGGTGATTGTATACCATGGTGTTAACTTCTGGGATGGGGAAAAGCTACTTAGATTAATAAAAAGGTACATTAAAAAAGACTGCAATGTGTAAACCAAAGTCACCTAAGGCTGAATATCAGGGTTGTAAAGTAGTATGTTATAGAATGTTTTTTCAAGGAATTAAGAAAAATTCTCTTGTTTTAAATGTTCGTGTTGACCAGATGAAATGCATAAATATCCTGTAAAGAGGCACTGTCACGTTAATGAGAGGAAGATGGTGAAGCAAAATATTCCTTTAATTTGTGTCTTCTGAAAGAGCATATGTTTTGAGTTCTAGAAATGCAATATATAGTGTAACCTCAAGCGGTGTTCACAAAGCTACTTGAAACAGGCTGCTACTTTGCACTGTCATGCTTAAGTAGGACATAGAGCCCCTAAATACCTATGGAAATTTGAACACAAGGAACAAAAACTAGGCTCCGATCCAAAGCCAGTTGAAGCTGATTAAAAGACTGCTTTTGGCTACTGAGTGCTCTGGCTTAAGCCACTTGCAAGCTAGAATTGAGTTTCAGGTGTTGAGACAGACTTGTCAGGTTTGTTAAGTTTGTGGGGTTTTCTTCTGATTTGTGTTAGAGGTACTGTCTGTGATTATAGGAGATATCCCAGTGTGTACAGTGCCTGAAGCCTTACATATTTCCACTATTGAGTTCTAAAAATAGTTAGTAGATAATATTCAATACCTTAACTACACTTAATCACCAGATCATGTATTCTTCTTTTTTTATGGCTTGACACTATACACTGTTAAATCACAGGTATACCTAGAGATGATCTACTTACTTGTATAAGATATACCTACAGTTAGAATAGAGGTGAGGAAAATACCTTTACTTTACATAGTGTGCAGTTCTTGATTTGGCTAGTTTTAATGTGCTCCTCCATTCTTCCCATCCTGTTAGTTATCTGAACTTTTCAAGCAAGGCAGCAGAAGAGAGTAGTATGTTTTTCATATAAGATGTATCTGTAGAGTTACAAATATAGGTTAAAGTGAGAGGTGATGGTCTGCCTGACTCAGATGACTGTTTTGTTTTACTTGTTTGCATGCTTATCTTCTGTTTTAGAAATAGAAAATAAAATATTTACATTTTATCGTCATGTTTTTTTGAGTGCAGTCCAAGTTAGTTCCTTCACTTAATTTCGCTTGGCATGTTTCCCCACTTATGTTTGGGCCAGCCTGTAACATTAAAGCCTTATGTAGTTATTCACTATCTGTGAGCTGTGTCTCCAGTTTCTTCCAGTTGAGAAAAGTTGGGAAGTCACTTTTGGAATTGAGAGAAGATTTCGTTCTAAATGTTAAAAGAAGTGTAGAGCTTGTTCTCTCTTCTAGCTGAGCTCCTTTCCTCATATACTATTCAGCAGTAAAATTTTCCTCAGTACAAAAAAGGTTTTGAAAAACTCTGGCCTACAATTCTGTAAAGCATCCTGAAGAGTGGGTTTTAGGACTTGAGGGTCAAAATGTTGTTTGTATCAGTTTGGGGGCATAAATTGGAAATTGTTTTGACTCATTTCTTTTGTATTTGACTTCTAGGTTCCAGCAAGATGTGGAGTGACAGTCCGAGACAGCCTAAAAAAAGCGCTGATGATGAGAGGTCTTATTCCAGAATGCTGTGCTGTTTACAGAATACAAGATGGGTATGGTTTGTGTAGGGTGCTTTTTGCTCTTAGAATCTCTTGTTGGAGCTACCCAAGATGGTCAGTTCTATCCAGAAGTTGTTTACAAAGTTCAGAATTATATGATACTTTGCACTAAACAATTTGCACATCGCAGACATGTTGAAAAGAATGTCTAACTCCTAGGAAAAGGCTCGGAGAAAGGAAAAGTAATATGAGATTATGGCAAAACACTCATTAATCAAACTCAGGCTAACCAGACAAGTATTAAATAGGTTGTGTTAACGTCTTGGTTTTGTTTCATTTGGCTATAATGCGTTCTTAACTAAAGACAGAGTTCCCTTGGGAGGAAAAGAGAAAGAGTTTTCAGCCCTAAAAATTTGTGTATTGTCTTCATGTACGCAAATAGCCATCTCTGTGGAGCTCTTACACAACAGGTACCTTCACAAACACTTGATCTGATGAAAAAGGCATCTGCCACATTGGAAACAAGGAATTGGCCACTACTGGAGCTGGTTGAAAGAGTGCGTGTCCTTCATGCAGTTTGTCCAGGGAAGGTGTGCTTGCTTTGCTATGTACTGAGCCTAAGGTCTTGCTTCTGAAGTTTCCTGCAGTTAGACTGGGTAGCAACCCCCTGCAGTGTAACTTTTTAGCTGATCTCACAACTTTGGCAAGAGACATGCAAGGGCTTGTGTGCTGATGCTAATGAGAGGCTTATTTGCACTTTAGAGAGAAGAAGCCAATTGGCTGGGACACAGACATTTCCTGGCTCACGGGAGAGGAGTTGCATGTGGAAGTTCTGGAGAATGTGCCACTCACGACACACAATTTCGTATGTACTGGGTTTTGTGAGATGTTGAGTGGGGTTACATCAACTTCGTACTTTCAAATTCAAATTACCAACTTGGAATATTTTGCATCTGTGGGATGTGGTGGGAGTTGCAAAAGAAGTTTTTAATCACAGTAGCTTAAGTGAATTAGATAGAATTGTATTTGAAATAAGTGATGTTAGAGTACTTGAACACCCTTAAAACTTTCACATTTGGTTGGAATACACCCTCTAAAATCTATAAATGTAGGGGGTTTAAATCAGCCCTGCATTGCAGAGCTGTAATAATAATCTACTATTTTTGTATTGCTGTATCTATAAAATGTATTCTCGGCCTCCCTGCTGGCTCTGCAGCAGCAATTAACTAATGAACTAACTATTCCCAGAGCAGTGCTGACATCATCAATGATGCAGTGCACAAATATGTTTTGACCTGATAAGGCACCAAGTAAATGGAAGCTGCTAAACAGAATTTGTGTAAATGTTTCCAGCTACATACAACATACTGGAAATAATGTTTGTCACATCGGGAAGAAAGACCTTCTATTTCAGTTTAAAACATTGCAAAATTCTATCTGCAAGCTGAGTCAACTTATTTAGCTCAAACAAGCTGTTGGGGCTATGGCTAGTCAAGTGAACTCTAGCAGGCTTAACATTTTGTATATCCCTTTGAAATTCTGATTATTACATGTAATAATAGAACTAAGAGTGTGTTTTTACGCTAGGTATTGCTGAATCTGAAAATTAACTTAATCATTTCCCCCCTATAATTTGGGGATGATGCATGATCACCTTTCTGTGATTCTAAATGTTTCTGAGCTTCGGTAGTCAAAATTACAACTCTATGTGTAACCATACATTGAAACCCTATATATATGCCAGTGTGTATTTCCAGTCCTGTGAGTATTAGATAGAAATGTTCTTTAGCTTCTGTAAAACTGAGAATATAAAATAATATTTCAGCAGGTTTTGTTTTTATAGGTTGTATCCAAATAAATTCTGAATGTTTGTGTCTAGCATGGTAATAGTGAAGTTTTGCTTCAGGTTTTTTGCTCTTATTCTTACTGCTAGTGAAGTAAGCATTAATTCCAAGAAACAGTTGGAAGAAAGTTTTAATGCATGAAAACTGTTTAAAAAGGAGACAGTCTTTTGTGTAAATCTGTTTGATACATAAAACTGTAGCTCCAGCATGACAAAAGAGTCTTGTAAGTACACTTGAGGGAGGTAAAAGCAAACAGCCTATCTTGGGCTTACAGAAGGACTCTAGGTAATTGTGCCTATTTTTGACAATGTAGGTACGAAAAACGTTCTTCACGTTAGCGTTCTGCGACTTCTGTCGAAAGCTGCTTTTCCAGGGATTCCGGTGCCAGACCTGTGGCTACAAATTTCACCAGCGCTGTAGTACAGAAGTGCCACTGATGTGTGTTAATTATGACCAACTTGAGTAAGTAATCACAATGGATTTTCAAGTTGAGCCTTTTAGTAAGTGTACAGCTGTCAGCGATTTCTTGTGTTAAATCTGTAATTCAGGAAGTCAGAGGAGGTGCCTGAAAAAAAAAAAAAAACAGGAGTTCAGCTGTTCTTGTGAGACTGCTTAATTCATACTCTTTCTGTGCCAGCTCAGACAACCAGTTCATATTTCTTTGCTGGTCTATGAAGTGCTTTTTTTTGAAGCATGAGTAGGGTTGCTGAGTACTTGACTGTATCAGACAGACTTCTCATTGTTCACAGTTGTTATTATTAATCAAAACTGGTTCTTTATTATGTGATCGCTAGGGCCCTGTTTAAAATTTAGCTGCGGGTTTATTCTCCACAACCTGAAAAAATGTTAAGAGACACTAGTTGATTACAGTGAAATTGCAGTTGCTTTTACAATAATTGAAAATAAATCTGCTAGCAAGATTAATTTCTAGGTAAGAAACATAAAAGAGAATGTCCCAAACAGTCCAGTGTTCTTGGATTGGTTTACTGATCTATTTGTGTAAGTCTTTGATGTAGGTTTAGGATCTGGTGTAAACTGGCTCTGTTCTATTTGATTAGTTTCAGCAGAGGCTGTTAAGTCTTTTAAATAGACTTTTGTATAAGGAATAATTTAAAATGCTATTTTTCTTCCCAAGAATGAATTTAATTTCAGTTTATTTTGGTATTTGTAACTGTTTCTGTTGGCATCTCTGGAGTTTGTGCTCAGGGTGTAAGTTTATGTACTCGTAGATATAAGTTGTGCATTCTTGAAGAACCAGATGTTTGCAATTCTAGCTAAAGGATTAAAAAATTAATTTCCACAAAGTTTATATTTCAGGCATGATCTTTTGATCCTTTGTGAAGTAAATAATACTTTTAACAAATCTTGCAGATTTAATGTGTTAGTGTAATCTTTACTGTAAAATTTAGAATTTAGAATTTACTCAATGAGATTTTGGGGTTTGGGGTCTTTTTTGAAGTCTTTGAGTATTATATTGTGGAACTTCTGGGTTTTGCACAAGTTAGGTTGTTTTTGTTTTGTTCTTGCCTCACAGTTTGCTGTTTGTCTCCAAGTTCTTTGAACATCACCCCATACCACCGGAGGAGGCCTCCTTAGGAGAGACCACCCCAGCATCTGGATCATACCCCTCAGTGCCCCCCTCAGATTCTGTTGGGTATGACCTTATTCCTGCTGTTTAATATAACATTTCAGTACTGTGCTAAGAAACACTCAAAATGCTGCTTTGCAACTCTGCATTTTTGTAATCTGGCTTCTCATGCAAGTATATCTACCTATGCTTAACTTTAAAAAGTTAATGTTTTCATTCACATGAATTCTATAAATTAGTAATGAGCCTAAGTTAAATGTGTGTGTAACTGTCTGTAGAATTTGGGCATTACCTGTTAAACTGATTTTTTCTACATGATACCTTAGACCTGGTCTAAACTGGAAAGATTTTATATTTAAAATTAATATCAAACAAAATTATATTCTCACAAATTCTCTTAGCTGGTTATCAAACTACAATTTATATGCCTTGAAGTGTCAAACCTCAGTTTCAGAATAAACCACATTACTATAAGGCTGATGTGAACGGGTGCCAGTTCCAGGTTCGTAACACTGCTTTAGTAGCTTTTCCACATACACTGCTCTAGTATCCTCCAGACCAGCTGTCTTCTTCCTGTTTGTGTTGGGGCATACCAATAGCAATTGTTTGCTGCAGCTCCAGGTTTTGTAAAAGTAGACCTCTAAAACTGGTCATCCCCCTGTATTTCCAACAAAGATTCTGGACCTTTTCTCCACTAAGAGATAGGAGACCATATTTAGATTATGTTCCCAGTAGCAGAGAGATCAATGACACCATCCACCATTAGGTAGTTGAACAAATCTCCAGGGAAGAGTAACTCAGGGATGTATATCACACTCAAGAAATCTGATGCATATTTATTAAGAACACCAAACACAGAAGCCTTCAGAAAACCATTCCCAGGACATGTGTGCTGTGTGGAGTTGAGCTGGATGTGGCAGAGACGCTCTCCTGGAATCGTGGACATTGTTTCTAAACTAAAGCAAAAACCCACTGGAAGCTACACAGGCACCTCTGGACTCTAAACCAGAAGATAAATTCTCTGGACAGCCAAGACTATTTTATGGAAGATCAAATACGATATCTCCCAGGAAAATAGATTGACAGTCCTGCAGAGGGTACCTCGCTTGGTAAGTACAGAGATTATGTTCTTATTTGTATTATTTTGTGCAGATTCAAGTGAGTTCAAAAGTACTTCTTCAAGGTAGTGGATGTTGCCTTCAGATCCTGTGGGTATTAGTACAGCAGAGTGTGGACAAGGCTGCTTGTCAGGGTACAGCCAACATTGTAACTGGTCTAGAACTATTAATTCATGAGGAAACTTGTTCATACCAGTTGTGTTAAACGCTAGTGGATGTCAGAGGCACTATATAGCCCTAATCCTGATACTCTAAATTGTCCTGCTTTTCAATTGCCTTAGCCTCACATTGGTCCATTCTTACCAGCTTGTGAGGTTACAACAATATGGATTATCTCGATACATGCACTACTTCAGACAGTCTTAGTTTTGTGAAGTGAAAACAGAAAGAAAAAACCTGAGACCAAAGCTAGTTAATGCCTTGAGGTCTTTAACTTTACATATATTAAAATGTTAATATTTAAATATACTTGCTAGTTGCTGTTTAGGAGCTTTTCCCATGTTGTATCTGTAAGTGTTTGTAATTACAGAAGCTGTAAAAGGTTTCTAGCTTTCTCCTTTTTGCTTTTTTGCTTTGCTGTACACTTTGTTAAACAAACAAAAAAAAAGGCATACATCATGCCCGCAAAATTATGTTCATTTTGAAAATGGTTTATGATTATCAGCTGGTGTTCATATGTAATATGCATGTTAGTCATACAGTTTTCCCCAAGCATCTGTGTATGTAGTATTTGCTTTCCAGAAGTAGCTCAGATGTTACTGAACGAGCATATAGCACTCTCCATACCTTTTTCCAGTTATCTTTCTCTTTAATAATACTTCTATGCTTTTTAAAAACATAATTGTGGAAATATTAATCTAGCTGAATTTAAAAAGCTGACCTTTTCTATAAAAACATATACTCACTTGTGGGTTTGTTAAAGAGGACTGCTATAATATGGGAAAACAGCTCAACTGGAATTAAAAAAAAGGCTGACATTGGAGCTTATATTGTCTGGGAGGAGAATACGGGATTGAAATTTGAGAATTGAAGAATGGGATGGAAAATACGAGGAACTAGCACTTCAATAACTCTTCCTAGATTAATAATTGTTCCTTTGATTTCTCTGTTCTCCTAGCATCTTGCATGGCACAGCTCACAGAGGAAGGGATGTTATTAACCTTTCGGTAAACCTGAGGAAGGAGAAGGCAATCATCCCTCTTCATCTCTAGCCTTGTGAAGGGATCCCAGCGGGAGGCAAAGTGCCCAAAAGAAGGAAGTTTGTGTTGCAAGACAAGTTCGAGAGCAAAGGCATGTGTGACATGCTGAGACACTGTCAAGGGATCAAATGGAAAAGTTTGAAAGAGAAAGGGACATAAAGGAAAAGACCATTGGACATGATGCAAAAGCTGCTAAACATGCTGGAGAACTGTTTCACTTTGCTCGTGTGTAACATCCTAAAGCAAGCCTTTCATTCTTCCAACTGTGAGCCATAGGCAGTTTGTCCAGGTTTTCCACCCCAAGATGAGGGAGTACATATGGTCCCATTTCACATTTCTGAACCCCTTATAAAAACGTGTCCAGCCTCCACATTAGGTTTTGTGTCCCATTTTAGTTCTTGCCATTTGCACTATCCTGTTGTGCCAAAACAGCCATTTTAGTTACAATCTGCAGTTAACTGGAAAGAAAAGAAGTGTAGGTGTCTCTGCTAAGAGCCATTTGTAATAAAATTGAAGTAAGCAAACTGTATATCATACATTGTATTTGTTTCGTTCATTGCACTGTCATGAAGTTTCTTCTCCACCTTGGCTCGTAAAATATGAGCACAGAATTTCTGTGAACCCAGTTCCCTCAATCTCAGATACATGAAAAAGAGAGAAATAAGCAAGTTGGCAACATCTTGGCTCTTTGAAAAACAGCATTTCCCAATATGCTTCATCTTCTGAGTTGGAGGAAGAAAAGAGGAATGTCTGGTGCACCATTCTTGGAAGCTTGCCAGTCCTTGCCTTTGAGCAGGCTCCAGCTTGTGATTAAACACCTCTGCTTTCCTTTCTGTCTTCCAAATGTTCACTGATCATTCTGCTTCAGCCAAAGATATTTGAATGTCTAGAAAAGCTTCTGAAAAGCCAAGGAAGCAAAGATACAGTCTTACGATATTACATTTCATACTACAGTGCCGTTTAGATCCTGCGGTGTGTAAGTTAGCAAAAGCTTGGTGTTTTAGTTTGTAAAACAATGAACTTTCCCCCTAAAAGTTCTGGCACCAGGCCTTTTCCAGGCTTCTCCCTGTAAATGTTCCCAAAGTTCCTAAAATGTGCAACTTGATATGCGTTCTTGCTGCGCAGGAAGGGTTTGGTGTCAGAATCTTTAGAAAACCCTTTCAGTCCATACAACAGGTGAGGGAAGCCTCTTGCTCTCCAAAACTTCTTTTGCAAAAACATGCTAGTGAACTGGAACTGGTTTGAAGGACTAATGGCATCGGCGTGGGTCTCTGGTATATGAAGCTATCGGGAATTTTAGGTTCATCAGCTTTGATATGGGCCCAAAGGCCATTATAAATAAGTGCACCCCATTGTGATCATCCTGGCAGTTGTTTTTCACTTACAAGCCAAAATGGATGAAAACAAGTTATCCTGGTGTGAAAAACTGCACTAATTTGTGTGAGGTAATGACTGTTACAGATCTGTCCCGTGATGCTTCTAGACTGACTTCAAAGGGTGCTGCAAGAATGATTTTTACCTTGTAGTTCCAAACTGGTACTGCTGTCCATTTCTCCCAAATCAGCATTTGATGTAGGATTATTGAGTATTTCCAGACTGCAGGGATGAGGAAAGAGAAAAATTGTTATGTTTTCTGGCAATGTCTATGGAGTACCACAATAATTAAATCAGAACGTGTTTGGCCTCCACAATTTAAATTTACCAGCTTGCTACTATAGCTGAAATACCATTGTATCCCAGATCCTTAGCAGTCCTTAGAAACGACTTGGAGCTGGAAGTGCACTGTGTTCTTCATTAACAGCAGTAACAAAAACCAAATCCAGTCTGATGTTAACACTGTGGTGTAAACAAAACAAATTTTTTAAAAGCCTTGATGCACATTTTAGCTTGCAGTAGGTTTGGTTTGGATATGAGTGTGCAGCCTGCCAGGTAAATAGTGTGTGCAACATTGAGCCCAGTGGCTAAACGGAGATGGACTTGTTCAGGCTATGAGGAGGAAAAAGAAAATCTCAGTCTGGGAGAGATGCTGTCATTTTAAAAAGGAACTGATGTACGCCTTATAATTAAAGTTAGGTGAATGAGAATTTTCAGTTCAAGCATTTGCTCAACTACAGCAAAATAAAAACACAGTCAACAAAAACTTGAATCCCAAATACACCTATCCTAAGAAAAATTTCAAGAAAAATCTTTCCTGAGTAGACCAGCTCTTAAACACTTATGAAACATCACACTGGTGAGTAAAGGACATTGAGGAAAATCTGTATTAAAATTTTCTTTTGCATTTGTAAAGTGAACTAATTTATATCATTGCAAGTTCTAAACTGAAGTAGGCATACTGTATATGATTTTATAAAATTGTTTGTTTATATGTAACATAACATGTGCAGATACTTACCTTACTCTTTCTTGTGGACCCAGTTTTGTGGAATAGTAAATCTGTGGACACATGGGCACTTGTGCTTGGTAAAGGATATAAAAATTTTACATCTTATCAGTTTTTCTTGTTTCCTGATAAAACATATTTCTGTTTTGCCTGATAAAAAGGGAGGGAACAATGTGCTAATCGCAAACATATGGTCCAAGGTAAAAGCATGTTCTGTCATACTGCCTGGAAAGGTTATAACATACTAGATTGAGATTTGACAACTATCAGCTTGTTGCCTCAGAAGCTGAGAATCATTTGTTAAAAGAATGCCCACATCTAGGAGGCTGGGAGAAAGTGATTAATCTACTTACTAGTAGAAGGTCTCCTTTAGCAAGGTGGCTGCAAGCTGTTCACAGAGGCCACAGGAACAATAGAAACTCAGATCCTGATATTCAAACTGCATGTTCCTTTAAGCCTCAGCCTGTTATTTTTTGGGGTTTTATTTGATCTGGGTTTTTTTGGAGAGGTTGGGTTTTTATTTGTTTGGGGATTTTTTGCGTGTTTGGTTTTGTTTGGGTTTTTTTTTGTTTTGGTCTTGTTTGGTTGGTTGGTTGGTTTTTGGGGTTTTTTGCAGTGTGTCTTGTCAGCACTGTGCTTGCATAGCCTAAGAACTAGTTTTGGAACTGGCCTGGAATAGACAGTGTCACCCTTTTCCAGATGATGATATCTGGCCCTTCGAGCTCCAGTGTCACTTCTACTCTTCTCGAGTAATTACAA
The DNA here is from genome assembly GCA_013399195.1 of Dicrurus megarhynchus. Taxonomy (NCBI): domain Eukaryota; kingdom Metazoa; phylum Chordata; class Aves; order Passeriformes; family Dicruridae; genus Dicrurus; species Dicrurus megarhynchus. Next base: position 1,507,268 of record VXAD01009407.1, read on the forward strand.
TTTAGGAATACTGTAGGAACACCCTTTCAGTAGCTCAGAGAATCACTGCTCTTTGTGGTGATGTGTTTTAGGTAGAACAAGAGCATGATGCAAATCAAGATTCAGCTTTTGCCACACACGGGCAGAAACTGGTGGTAATATTTTCTGAGCTTGTGATCTCAGTAGGCTGTCTTAGCTAACAAACCCCTTGTCTCTTTTACTTCACTAGTTATCTTTTTCAAGAAAAATTTCCATTTAGCAGAAATAACCTACTTTTTTCAAAGTGTCTCAAGGACACCCATTAATAAAATCATGATGGAGCATGTGGCTAACTGCTTATGAGGTTCCCATCTCTGGTTTCTTTGTTGCCTTGAGCGGAGAGATCCTCCAAGTAATAGCTTAGAGACTGGGGGAAAAAAAAGAAAAAGATAATTCTTTACCAGCCTGTAATTATTTTCTAAAGATCTGGACTTCCCCCAGTAAGAATTTAATGATTAGAAAAAGCTATTCAAGTTGTTTTCAAACATGGTAAGATGTTGCTTTCTGTGTTAGCAACATGATGGACATGATGACCTGTGACCAGAAATACAGAAGTAGCAGATGACCATTTATGACTCAAAGGAGGATGTAATTGAAACAATATTGCCTCAATCTGGTTTTATCTCCCTCGGCTTACTCATGATCACAGAATATCTGATGGCTTCTGTTTCTGTCATGTGGCAGAGCTCAGATGGTGTGTCACAGTCACTCCTGGTGCAGTGTTCTGATGGGTGTTGTTATATATTTTCCTTAATTTCCTTATTACCTGACAACTCTCAGGAAGTTTAAGCAGGAGTTACCTATCCCAGCAATGACAGTACTGGCCTGGTTGAGACACTTTTTAGACTTTTCTTCTGATGCTTTTTTGTGCAGCATTTGACACAATTGCTTTAATATGAAAATAGAGTGCCTTTAAATGTCAGTCAGGTCCTGCATTTGGATCTGTGCAGTGTCCCATCTCCTGATGTGTGTTCTAGTTGCATGATTTACTTACAAAAACATTCAGGAGTTCAGAACTTCCTCATCTACAATATTTTACCTGAAGGCACTTGGGTAGCAGTGAATGAAAACTTCAGCTTACATGTATGTACAACAACTGCATTTTAAAAAATAGTTTGAAATTATAAACAACTTCTGAAATGCTGGGCTTTTCAAGGCCCTTTCTCAGCAATTTGACTATTGGTAGTTTCAGTTCATTGCTTCCCAGTATCTTTCCAATATTTAGATTCTGTCATGTGACAGTAGGTAACTGCCTTTTTTTTTTTTTTTTTTTAAGTTAGGCAGGGTTAAACCCCCTGCCTCTTCTCTCCTGCCCCACTTCCCAATCATATTCAAGTATTTGGAAGACTTACTAGACTGTTACTTGAATTAATTTGCAAGCACTTTGTTTTGCCATTTTCAGTTGTGAGATTGTTGGCCAGGAAGGAAAAGATGACAGCTACTTAGGATACAGATAGCACTGAGTTCTGGGATCAGTGCCAAACTGGATCAACTTTTCAATGAAAGATAGGATAGTAGGCTATAAAGCAAACGTGTTTCTGAAAAAATGCCAAGATGTCCTGTTGAAAATGTTAGTTTCCCCAAAGACCTTCGGAGAGGCCAAGGAGCATTTGCTTACAGGAGGTGGCATCAGGACCTATTGCTGCTATATGCTGCTGTCTGTTTTATTTCTGAAGCTTCTCCCTGTGGACATTGCCTTTGTGGGCATGGTAATTAATCCATGAGTCATTGAATGGCTGGAGGACTCCACTCCTGTTTTAGAACTGACAAAAAGAAACCAACTCTTAAAAACCTTGTTGTCAGATACCGTGTATATTTTAACATAAAGTTTTCTTTGACAAAGGTGGCAAATGTTTTCATTAGCCTTTTGCCTTATATCCATTAGATTGGATCATTAGGCTTAACAGTGTCTGACCTTTACTAGACTAAGAGATAATTGCCAGTTTATTGCACTTTACAAAATTAATGGATAACCAAAGAAGTTCTGCCTTTTTGCAAACAACCCAAATGTTTAGATGTTTTTTCTTTTGAATATTCAATTCATTGTACCATAAATTAAAGACTTTATCTACCTTTATGACTGGCAGCATTTGCATTTCTTCAGGAAGTTTGTTTGTGTATTCTGAACACTTATCTTTTAAGTCAAACCTATTGCATTGTAGCACTGTAAATAACATTTGAAATGTGCTATTCAAAGTTATTTCTTAAAGATTGAGATTAAAAGTTAATGTGTTTATTTTTAGTATCAATAATACATTGGCCATGTTATTGTTAGTATCAATAATACATTATTATTAATCAATTAGGTTGAATGACCAGATGTAATTTTCACTCTGTCGTTACTGAAAAATAATCCCATCCATACATTTTGATTTATGACATTTTCTGACTGTAACATTAAAATGAGATGTTAAATATTTTTAGTTCTCAGTTGCTTACCATTAAAATGAGTGTATTGCATTGATTCAGAGGTGAGGAAACTGCAGAGTACCTTGCTATCTGCAATGCATGTTGGGCAGCATGAATTTTTCAGATCAGGATTTATTATTACTAGTTTGGTATGGCATGGTAGAGTTTTCTTTGTTTTAATTGAGAACGCTTCACAGCCATGTAATTAGCTAGTTGATGCAACAGAGACTTGTTGCAATTGATCATAGGGGAGTAGAGACCGTTCATTATCAATTGTTTTTATTCAGGGCTTTAGATCAGTTTTTTTGTGTATGTATTATTATAGTTGAAAAGGACTTACCACACCCACTATGCAGTGTTTGAAGCCATTTGTAGACCTAAATCCTCTTTTTCCTTGACTTTGTTTCTCAGACCACCAATTCTCCCTAGTCCTTCTCCTTCAAAATCCATTCCAATCCCACAGCCCCTCCGACCAGCAGATGAAGACCATCGGAATCAATTTGGGCAACGCGACCGATCCTCTTCAGCTCCCAACGTCCACATCAATACAATCGAGCCAGTCAATATTGATGTAAGTATTGCTAACAATTAGATCAGGAGTGGTAGATTTGATGTGTTCCTTATGACTATCAGTGTGTTAAATTCACTCTGTATGCACAGGTGCTAAGTTTCTAAGATAATCCTCAGTGGTCTGTCAGAATCTTCAAAGATCCTTCATTTTTCTTTTTTTTCATAGTTTCTTTTTTGCTGTTGACAGCTGTAAGAACACAAATAATCCATTCTCCAAAAGGAGAACTGCCTTTTCACAGTCCTGTCCTTTTCATTTTCAAAGAAACATTCTGCCCCAAACAACTGCTTTTTTTTTCCTGTCATTAGTCCCAATGCTCGTGGTGTTAGCTGTAGCCAGTAACCACTCTTGCAAACCATTCTATGTGTTAAACACATTTTTTATGCAAGATAGAGATTTTTTAGTATTTGTATTCCAAGTAATATTTTTGGCATTGAGGAAAACTAAATAATTAAATTAAGCTGAGTTTACGTATACTAATAGTTCCTTAAGAGTTTAAGGAGCCCAGTATATGTTGTTCTGAGCATTCCTTTGGAGTGTTCAGAAACTGCTACACTTAAGTTTTTTTCCACAATTTTGAAATCTCTGGATGGTGAAATGTGACTACTAATAATGGTTGGTGTTAGCATAAGGACAGTTAAGACCTTTCAAGATGTTGCCTTTTGCTAATTTTGCTAACATACACAGTTCATATTTTACCCTTAAGTCTGCTCTCTAGAAATTAGTCATTTGTCAGGTGAGCAGTCTTGAAATCTGCCTGGACACTGAGGCACAAAATCTGTTTTACATGTGAGCTACGGGAAAGGTGAAATGTTGATTTTTAAGAGTGTGGCTATGTAGACATTTGCATGTGGTACATGGCAGTGGTGCAGCTGAGGCATTGCCAGTGCTTTTGGCAAAGCATAGGTGTGTAAGGGAACAAATATAGTTATGGAACAAGAAGGGAACAAATATAATAGTGTAACCAAAAAAAAAAAACCAGCTTTATTATGAAAACAGACATACAGAAGGAAACTGCTAGAATTTTCTACTTCTGTTTATAAAATCCTTAGTGTAGTTTGCTTTTAGTCTGGACATGTTGCAAAAGATTCTCTCAGTTCACAGAGGATTGCAAGTGAAGCAAGCCTTCTGCAGTTAGTCATTTCTGAGAAGAGCAGTGTGCCTGGCTATGCAAATCAGGTGTGTTGTTACAAGAAAAAATGAAGTAGTATTCATTTGACTGATACACCTCCCAGTTGTGGGTTTTTTTTTTTCCCTCCAGAAACTGATGTCCCAGGTTCTGATATGACAATTCAATTCATTTGTGCTACTGTAACAGGAACATTTGACTCAATATTTCTTCGTAGGTTTTGGCCAACTGTGTTTTTAAATCGATATTTTCTTGTCAGCATCTCTTTTGGGTGGTGTACATTTCACTTTACTACTGAGAGATGCTGTTTTAAAGCAACTAAATTTTGAGAAATGTTGTAGTTCTTTGGAGTCATTGCTAGTAGTAAGGGTAGGAAACCACTTCTATTTCATGGGCAACATATGACATTATGTATTCTCAAACTGACCAGTCTCAATTGATTCCAGAATGTAAATGTTAGTACCTAAATTAAGCACAGCTTTTTAATTTTTTACAGGACTTGATTAGAGACCAGAGTTTACGAGGAGAGGGAGGTAAGTAGCGTTTAAACTAACTACTGTGTTACATTTAATTACACAACTGCTTTGTCCCTTCCTGTTACCCTACTTCCTTCTACAAAAGGAAAACACAGACACAATGCAAAATATGACTAGAACAAAAAATGAATTTACATTTGCTTGTCCATGAACTTAGTATTTGTTTCACAAAGAATTGAGTCATTTGCTGGTCATTCTGGGAGCGGGGGAGACAGAAGGAGAAAAAGTTTTGAAGTAGTACCTAGTTTTTTTAGTTTTAAAATGACTTTGCACTTTTATTTTTTACTCACACACCCACACATACACCCACACTTGTTCACTCACATAGCTGCACACAGATACACTACAACTTCCCAAAGACTTTTATGCCTGTTGTTACCTTTTCACCCATGGAAACAACAGGGGTTTTCAAAGAAAACCATTGTGGTAGATGGGCCTTCCATATGAACTGCTGCATCCTAAAGCAGCTTGAAATACTCCGGTTCTTCTCCCCCTCTACCCCTGCTGAAGTTGCTGCTTTGCTGTACTGCATGCCTGTGCTACTCTTGGAAGCAGATTATGAGGGTCTTACACTAAAGCCAGGTCTTTTTATGTTTCCTTCGGTAACTCACTGCCCTAATTCACAGTGAAGTCAGAACTAGTGCCAGGAGGTTTATTTTTCTTCACGTGTTGTGCACAGGCCTCTTAAGTCACTTCTCCCACTGGTTGTCAAGGTCCTGAAGAGGGCTTCTTATGTGCTGTATTTATTCCTATGAATATAAGAATAAAGCAGTAATATTGAAAATAGAGAAAGAGGAAGTAGGGCAGGCAAATGACAGTTTTTCCAACTCCAAATCAGTAACACAGTTGTCTCCTACTAATTATAACTTGCTTGAGCCATAAGTATGGTCTGAATTACCATAGTGTACCCTTTCCTGATCTCAAAGGTTTTGTACTGTGGGCTTTCACTGAGTTTGTTTCTCCCATGCAAATCTGGTATTTGGTAGGATGTGTTGTGTTTGATGGAGCTGTCTTTAATAATGCCAGCAAAATGCACTTTTTTAAAAGAAATTTCCTTTACTCCTGCAAGCTAGTAATTGAAAGTTGCCAGTTTTAGCTATTTTTGTATGTGTTGATAGGTGTGGCTCTCCAGAGTTTTGCCCATTTTGTCCAACATTTAAATGTTGTGCAATCATGTTGGTTTTAACTTTTGATCATAAACTGTCTGCTTGGCATCTGAAAACAATTGGCTATTCCAGTCCTGAAACGGTGTTCTTGGGAATTGACTTTTTTTTTCCTTCAAAGTACAGAAGCAATCTATGATTAGGAGTCAAAGCATCCTAGTTATTTCCCATGACTTCTTTCATTTCTTCTATGTGTCTGTCTTTCTGTCTCTGCCTGCCCGTCTCTTTCTCTCTAACAGCCCCTTTGAACCAGCTGATGCGCTGTCTTCGGAAATACCAATCCCGGACTCCCAGTCCCCTCCTTCATTCTGTCCCCAGTGAAATAGTGTTTGATTTTGAGCCTGGCCCAGTGTTCAGAGGTAGTTGGGCTCTTCTTTCTTGTTTTCACCCAAACAAAATAAGTAAAACCACAGATGCTGTTTGTGCCTCACCCTCACACCGTGTGTATGTAAGTGTGTGAGTTTATCAAAACACCTCTGTTTTTTTGCTTGGCCTGGCTGGAATGCTTTGAATGTGCTTTTCACACATACTCACTTTCACCTTTACACGCTTGAAAATGATTATAAATGAAGTCTGACTTAAATCTTCAAAAGCAAGGAATTTCGTAGTTGAGGGTTTTCTGTGGACCTTAACATAATTTTTCTAAACAAAGGTCATTGGATTGCGTTGCAGTGATTTTAAAGCTAAAATTATGTCCTTAACTTAGAATTTCCTTGACTGTTCAGTTTAAGTCAGTTCAGTGCTATAACAGTCTTCTATATTTAATATTCTTTGTTTTGAAAAGTAATGTAGGAAATCAAACGTGAATTACAAACATTTCCATTGATATCTTGTTAGGTCTCAAGCTTTTCAAGTAATGTGTCATGTCAGCTTTCAACAAATACTTCATTTTGACAATGTGCTATTGACACCGCATCAGGGCTCTAGATGGTTTGAGTAGTTTTTATTTAGTTAGTAAATTTGACTGAAACAGTATTTCTGTCCTGTACTGTGTAAAATAAGGCACTTAGATTTTCATGTCATTGACCGTGGGGGTAATTCAGGCCTTAAGCTGTCAATGGATCTGTTGTATTGCACAAAATCCCAAAAAAAGTCTGTGGGACTTCACATGCTGGAGAAACCAACTATTGAGTAATAGCATGAAATGTTTATACGTGTGTCTATACATAATACATGTAGAAATGATTAGTTCAGTGCATGTAGTGTGGTTTTCAAATGCTACCATCTTGGCTGTTTCAAAGACTTTTGTTTCAGAATATAGCAAGAGCAGTTCACCTTTTGAACTTGTAAAGATCTTCCAGAAGTCTTTGTAAGAAGATAGGTGTTCCCAACAAGCAAGCTGGCTACAGAATGAAATATGTTACATGTGGCTTCAGAGTCCAAGCTATTGACTTAAATCCAGCATTATCTGAAGTATTCTACTCTAATAACATGGAAAACAGGCCATCTGGTATTATTATGAACAGATTAACTACAGTGTTCTGCCATGTGCTGTAAGCATTTTTGGTGAAGGGTGAATATTGTGCTAGTGTTCCTATATTGCAGTATTAAAATTTAAGTAGGAGATTTTAGTTACCTCAAAGAAAATGCATCCCAGATCTTTGCTATTGCAGAGAAAATCTGTAGCCCACTAAACTTTTGGAAAATTTCTCATGTTCTGGGAACATCATACATTTAATGCCGTGTATGTTTGGCTTCAGATGAATCATACAATAAATAAATGACAGTGTAGTGGCCATAACATGATCACGAGTCCATCCTTCAGGTCATTGGCTTCCAGCTGCTTATAAATGTAGTTAGGATGCCCAATATGCATCATTGTTGTTGCTTTAGTATGTGGGACAGAGTTTACAGATGCTGTGTCCCATTTTGTATCTGTTGGTATGTTATTCTGTGCATCCGCTTCTACATGCATAGATTTTAGCTTACTGAGTCCCGTGATGGATACATATAGTCTAATAAATTAGCATGCACTGAGTGACTGAACTTAAGCAACAGTTTTAAAAGTCACAAAGTCAGGTTTTGAACTCTAGTTGACATTAGGAGACACTTTTTACTTAAGAGGGGAGCTTTTAGGAGAATGAGGAGGAGTATTGTCATCCACCGGTTCCCAGAACACTGATGTGAGAGAAGGCACTGGAATGTTAGAGGTCTTGTTCAATGGCATACATTGTTTAGCAAAGCAGCATGAATTTAATTAACAGTTGACCCTATTTTATGTCCTTTGCATTGGAAGGGTCAGCATAACCTTGTTACATATAATTGTGATGTATTTTAAAAAGCAGTGTCTAGGTGAAGTGCTCTATTTGAAAAGGGCCACTGGGGCTCTGAAACAGCTCTCTTAGTAACATTTTCCTGCATAGATGTGTTTAGATAACCTACAGGCTACAGACATACTGTTCTTTTTGTGTTTCCTAGAATATGCTTCAAATAGCTAACTAAAGTACTTGTTCTTTTTTAATCCTTTCTAAAGTCTAATACTTATTTTTAAATCATAGTTCTCTGTTAACAGATAGCTTTAAAACAGCCAAATGATTTTCAGGTGGCACTTGGAGACTCAATCAGAAAGCATTTCAATTATTTGCACTTAGTCTATTTTGAATCCAAAGGACAGTAGCTCAGCTATTTGTTGGGTTCCTAAAAGCTTAGCTACAAGAAATATCAGAGGTAGATGCTGCTAACTAAAATGCTACTGTTCTTCAGCAGTTCTTTCTCAAAGAAACTAATGGAATTTAAAAAATAAATTTTAAAGTATCTTTTTCTTACTTAAAAAGACATTGTCCTTTTGTTAATTCATGAACAAGAGACTGGGGACTGTCTATACAGGGATGTTTGCTGTAGACTTGTCTCTTCCTGCAATCTGAGACTTGAGCACTAATCGAATATTAGGGCAATATTCCTGTATATGTTTGTTCTTTCTTAACATTTGCATTGATGTTTAGAGATACTGCATCTTAAACACAAATCTCGCAGCTAATGTCAATACATTCTTGTAAACTGGATTCTTACAGATAAAACTATACTGTTTCTGAAATTTAGGCTCAGCTGCAGGCTTGTCTGCAACACCTCCCGCTTCTTTGCCTGGGTCACTAACCAATGTGAAAGCGTTACAGAAATCACCAGGACCCCAACGGGAAAGGAAATCATCCTCATCCTCAGAAGACAGAAATCGAATGGTAAGGGAAAGATCAGCTGTTTTCTTTTGTAGAAATATTACACAACCACATTCCTCTCACTTTTCTTTCATCCAAGTTTTCTAAATTATTTTGAAGATGACTATGGCAATGATCAAGGACTTGAAACTGATAAATAATAGAGTAGGATAACCACTTTAAAGCCACTTTAAACCAGTAAATATTTGTGGGACTGATATATAAATAATTTAAATAATTGACTAAACTCACTTTGACTGGTGTGCCTCATATTGTAATGCCACTTTCCCTTCATGTAAGAGCTTAACTTTTCCCACCATGATTCATAAACTTTGAAAGTAGCAAATGTATGTAACAAATTTTTATGTAACAATCATAAAAACATCCGCCTTTTTTTTTAATTAACAGTTTAGTATTATGATTAAGAATTTAAAATCAAATATTACTTTCTTTTTGGTCAGCATTTCTTAATATTTTCTGGTTTTAACACCGGCAGAAAGCTGTTGCAAATGTTTCATGCCAGGTAATAATTTGGCATACCTGTGTCCTGAGGTTTTGTGTATGGCTAACTTTAAAAGTCAAAAGACAACATCCCTAAAAAAAAGCCCTTTTAGGGCATTAATGATGGGAAATGCTGGCGAGAAATTTTTAACAAAGGAGCTGTTTTCAGAGACATTAATGCACTTGTTTTCTCCCTTTTTCTTGTTTTTGCACATATATAAAGAAAACTCTTGGTCGACGGGATTCAAGTGATGATTGGGAGATACCAGATGGACAGATCACAGTTGGACAGAGGATAGGATCCGGATCATTTGGAACAGTCTACAAAGGAAAGTGGCATGGTATGTGGCCATCATGGCAAGCAGCTGTTCTTGAGGAGGTCACAGTGCCTGCCAGGGCACACCCAGCTGGACAGCAGCTTCCCAGAAACACACCTGGGATTCTGGTGGGCACCAGGCTGAACGGGAGCCAGCACTGTGCCCATGCCACAGAGAGGGAGGATGGGGTCCTGGGCTACAGTAGGAATTGCCAGCAGGTTAAGCTTCTCCTCAGCACTGGTGAGGCCACCCCTGGAATGCCGGGTCCAGTTCTGGGCTCCTCAGAATAAGACAGACATGGACATAATGGGGAGAGTGCAGTGAAGGGCAGTAAATATGATTTTTAAATTAATAACTAGTGTAAGAACTTCATATTGCTTAGAAGCTCAACTCTTGCATGTTCTTACGAATGGAGAAATTATTAGGGTAAAGATGAAACATAGTTATTAGAAAGGCAAGAAGAAGTATCCATCTTGATGAATGAGCATTTCAAATGTGTATTTTTAATAGCTTTGGCTTGTCTATGATTTCTCAGAGTAAAGTAAGAATAGTATTTTTACATTTTACTGAATATTGACTTATTTTAAAATTGTAGTGATTTATTTCATGTAAGTTAAAAATCAGGGTATCCCAAAATTTCTGATGCTCTGTATAGCATTTTCTCAAGAGAGGAATATGTATCAATGGCACTTACTAAAAATTGCTGTTTTAAAGGTGATGTGGCAGTGAAAATGTTGAATGTTACAGCACCCACACCTCAACAGTTGCAGGCTTTCAAAAATGAAGTAGGCGTGCTCAGGTAAGAATATTTTAATGGCATAAAATAATGTGTGTGGATTTGTGCTTCATTAATCACTGAATTTTAGATCTCCATTAGAACATGTTGGTCTCACTCCTACATGACGATACTTCAGGCAGAAAAAATAACCATTTAAAAATATTTCTTTGTATCCACTGCTAGTCCTTTCCTGTATGTGTTTGTCTGCACATCTATGTTGTTTGTACATGTATGTCCAAACACTCAGGACTGGTTTTTGCTATTGTACTACCCCCAGGGCACAGCCAAGCCTAAGTGTGAGCTGTAAGCCTTTCTTTCCTCTCATTCACATTTTGAAGTTGAAGGAGAGCATGACTAATGGCTGGTTTGCAGCTACAGAACTGCCCATATTATCTGTTGTTTAATAGTTTCTGTCCAGTAACGTTAATTTCTCTGAGGTTTTGTTGGTTTTTTTTTTAATGTAATTCTCATAAAGTCACTTCTTGATTTCCTTTTCTCATGTCTACTGCTTCTGCTATCTCAGAGGAGGTATTTGGTTTGGGTTCAGCTCTTAAGAGAACATCCATCAGCATGATATGATAGAATATATATTGTAAAGAAACATTTCATCAAAGTACAATCTTGACCAGTGTCAAGCATAATTCTGTTTTAAGAAACAAAATAGCAAGAAGGTTTTTGCCCCTGGAAACTTAATGTATTGATCTGGGCACCCATGCTCCAGAAACATCCCAAATAAGCTCCATGGTGAAAGGGAATGGTCAGCCTTTTACCCCAAGGAAATGTTAGTTCCAAAAACTCTAAGCTCATGGTTGTGGAAGTAGAGGCATTCTGAGGTGTGCTACTTTGGATATCTCTTCATTTTTTGGACAGAATTTTGACGGAACTTAATCAAATCAAACATCTTAGTCCAGCTTTCTGCTGGTAGTCCCATAGATGGAGTCCAGCCTTTTTGTTTGTTGATTGTTTCAGCACTTACATAGTGACTTGTTCTATCCTTTGACCCAGACAAAGCATTCAGTTGTGCCTATATTTGTGCCTTCTTCCATTATGATTCATCATTATGTAGCTTTGTGGTAGGATTTGCAAGAAACTGCTTATTTTTTGTTTCATCAGCAGTTACTCTCAGCATCACTTGACAAATTCTTGAACCTGAAAAAAGCACAGTCACATAGCATAGAACTGTCCTAGTCCACATTGCTGCAAGGACAAAGGCTCACTCTCTGGGATCCCATATTAATTTTTTAGTATCAGAAAACATGAAAGAGCTCTGACATTTTTCACCTACCTTGGAGTAGTTACTCCATGTTAGTATGAGAAGGCTAACTTGAGGAATAATTCATTAAATGAATCTAGCAAGAGGTTATCATGTTGTCTTAGTAAAAGTTGAGATTGACTCAACAGCTTCTGTTTAGAAATAGATACGTAGACTGTGATAGATCTGCCTAGGTTTTCCTGATTTCCTGATCTGATTTCCTCCTGGTTCTCACTTTTTTGTAAACAGGAAAACACGGCATGTGAATATCCTGCTTTTCATGGGTTATTCAACAAAACCCCAGTTGGCCATTGTTACACAATGGTGTGAAGGGTCCAGTTTGTATCACCATCTACACATCATTGAGACCAAATTTGAAATGATCAAGCTAATTGATATTGCACGGCAGACTGCACAAGGCATGGAGTAAGTATTGAATTACTTGTCTGCAAATGAGCACTGGGGCAATGTTTACTTATCCCCTTCACACTCTGGCTGCCATTGGCAAATAAGGCCAGCTCTCTGCTCACTTTCCTGAGCCCAGGGTCCTGTCTTGATCATCAAAGCATTTGGTGAAAGTATCGGAGCTCTCTAAATAACAGGTTTCAACATCTGAAGAGAACATACCTATTTTGTTCTAAGGGTGGTAAATAATCCCTACTCCCATAGAGGGTCATCGAGCTAGAATTTATAAAACTAGGCAAATATTGTGTGTCAAAATCAGAACACTGCTGTAAGACCAGAGAAATCACACTCCAGCTGAAAAACCGCTATGATGATTGCAATTCATTGTGCCATTTTTCTACTCAGTATTCCATTACATTTTCAGTCAAGAGGTGTGGAGGTGTTTGCAGTAACCAGCCTCAGCCTTCTGTTAGCCTGTGCGTCTCCCCAGGCTCCATCTGTAGGTAGGGGAGATGCAGAAGCTGTTTTATGAACACGATTCAAAGCAGAGACACAAATTGGGGCTTTTCCAGCAGTTTTGTGCCAATCTCATTGACTAAACAAAGAGCCGTGGGAGACTAGTTGCCTAATTCAGGCTCTATCTGCTGTGGGGCAAGTACTCTCCTCTGTGTTCCCTGCCATCTGTTTATCCAGGCTGCAGTCAGGGGATCTTTTTCCACTCCTCTACTAAAAAGCAGTCAGTGTACCTGACTACACATTGAGACCGGGAAAAACATGTAGCTCCTGCAATTTAAAAACACCTTCTCTAAAGCTGTGACTGGCTCACAAAGTGTCTTGACAGTCACCATTAAGGCTGGAAGGCAGAACTTTCAGCATGGAATTGCATGAAAAAAATTACTGAATTCTTTTTACTGTGAATATTGAGTTAGTATTGCAAAGCAGAAGTTAGAGCGAAATTGTTATTCATCAGTAGCATCAGATTTGAGCTGAAAATCTAAGCTTTATTTTAATTTTTCCTTTCCTGTGAATATTGCAGAAATTGTCATGGGTAACTGAAGTTTTACTACCTGCATAAATGTGTGGTTTGAATGTCTACAGAATTTATGTTTCAGTAGTACAGCGAATTTTGAGTTGTTGATTAGTGAAGTATTATCTAACCCACCTAATCTGTGATATTCCTTTTCAGTTATTTGCATGCCAAGTCAATCATCCACAGAGACCTCAAGAGTAATAGTATCCTTTCCCAGAGATGTAATTCTGGAAAGTGAAAGCATTCCTGGTTTCTTTTTTTTTTTTCTGCCAGAAATTAACTTACCGATGTGAAAAGCTGTTCATGTGTGAATATTTGCCAAAAAGAAATTTCATTGAGAAGGGGTAATATCACTAGTAACAAAATAAGAGATGCTTATTATGTCTTTTGATTTGATTGCAGTAACATAGGGAGTTTTAGTTGATATCACAAAGATTTTTCTGCATCCTTTGGTTTCTTCATGCAATGAAAGATTACGTGAGCCGACTCATGGAATATTTTCAGCTTTTCTCATCCTTGGCACTTCAAGAAAGCCACCTGGCCATGATCTGTTCAGCACTGGCCCAGTCACTACTTATGTAACCCTTACATGCGGTAATTCACCATGCTGGCTGCCTAACACCTGTGTGATATGGAAACCTTCTTCAGTGATGGTTAATGGTTAAAACTGTCACGTTCATGTTGCAAATTTATAGCTGTTTATTGTTTTTTTAGGACAGGCACAGCACTGCTTGTCTGTTTTCCCTTAACATTCCCCCCTTAGATATTTTTCTTCATGAAGACCTCACAGTAAAAATAGGTGATTTTGGTCTAGCTACAGTGAAATCACGATGGAGTGGATCCCAACAGTTTGAACAGTTATCTGGTTCCATTCTATGGATGGTAAGCAAGGGGGAAGTGGTGAGCTTGTTTCAACAAATTTATTTACCTTTGGCCAAAGTTTCTGCTCCTATGCCTCTGGCATGCTGACAAGCAGTAATGCGAAGTAGTAAATGTACGTTTTTCAATTCTTCTTTAAGCATGTGTTTTCCAGTAGTCAGCAGAAAAACTTTAGTGTCCCCATCTTTTATTCTGATATTTAAACTGAAATGAAAATGGTGGCTAAGGAGAAGGAATATCATTAATCCAGGGTTGAGAAGGTGAGAAAAGCCTTGCAAAACATCCTACAAAAGAGTAGAGGAACTAGCACAGTGAAATGACACAAGTAAGATGGTCTTAAGTTATAAGGATTCGAGAAGAGTTATTCATACTGCAATCTCCTGTGCAGCTCCACTTCCTCCTTTTCTCCCTGGAAAAAATTAAGTTCTGATAGCTGGCATTATTTCAATTGTCATTAGAATTCTAGTTTCCAAATACCTTCTCAGCCTGGACAAGGTTGTTTTGCTCTGTCATAGAGGAATAAAAGCAAGCACCAAGCTGAAATGAAGCAATGAATTTTAAGATTCATGTCAACATCCACTCTATATTAGGACCCAGTAAAATCTGAAGGCAAGAGTGGGCCTGTACCCTGGACAAGTCTGTGTTTTGTTCCTGGTGTGTGAGGTGCAGCACAACGTAGAGAAATAAAAACTAATTCTTGCCTTTTATGATACAGGCACCAGAAGTTATTAGGATGCAAGATAAAAATCCATATAGCTTTCAGTCGGATGTGTATGCGTTTGGGATTGTTCTCTATGAATTGATGACTGGACAGTTGCCATACTCCAACATCAACAACAGGGACCAGGTAAGGAGAGGCATTGACTTCAGTCAAGTGTAGCCTGAAACAGAGATTGATTCAGTCTTGGGTGGTGAACATTCTGATGTTCTGTGTGTTTGGTGTTTCTGATTCTGATGCTGTGAGATGGCATTTCTGCATTTTCTAGATCTGCCTCAGCCACATAGCAACAATTTACTTACTTCTCTTGAGGTATTTTTTGTGTTCTTTTTATTTTAAATATAGATTTTCAGCTTCTGAACTGGTTGCCAGGATACTTACTAGGGAGAGAGCAGATTACTTAATAGTGATCTGGTTTAGAGTAGTTCTGCAAAGGTGAAGTGATCCCCCATATATGTGTTCAGTTATTCCTCGTTCCCCCCACCCCTCCACTTGCAGTGAATAACAAATAGTGCAGCTACAGGATTGACAAAACAGAAGAGCGGTCACCTTGCTGAATGTTTTATATTCATTTCTACTTTGAGAGGGCACACACCATCTAACTGAATTGCAGGATACCAGCATTTCTCAAATCCTGCTTGATGGAGTATATGACTTTCCAGAGTGTGGGAATCCTGTAAGAAGATTACTTAATTGTGAACAAATATTCTTTAAGTCTTAATGATCCCACACGCCGTAATACATCTCCATGGGATAGGCGTTTGGGAAGGCATACCTGATTCATTATTTCTGTCTAACCTGAAAATAGTATCTATGCATCAAGACCTTTGGTGTAAACTATTCTGTGTCTGAGCAGTGATGTATTTATGTTGCTTCTGTGTCCTCATCCCTTGTTTTTTCACTGTCAGTACTTGAGAACTGAAACCATAGCAACGTTCATCTGTGAATGCCATTTTATAAGGCTGCCTCAATATCTGCCAGAACACTTCATCCCAGTTGATCAAATTTAGAGTGACTCCTTTTTAGGTTTTTTTTTCTTTTTTGTAATTTTGGTTTTGCCTTTTGAAAGAAAGGAAGTGTCTGGATTCCTGGCCAGATGGATTCAGCCTTCTAAAAACAGTATTTGGCCTTGTTTAGCTTTTACCTTTTGAGATCTGAAAGATGAGCCCAGTGATGTGGGTGCTTACAATGAAGTGCTGAAACAAATTTTAAAATGCAAGTGAAGCCAACATATAAGATGTGATCTAATATCTTGAGTTTTGTCACTCCTTGTCTATTATCTGAAAAGCTGTGAATATTCCTCATTCTCTGGTGCATCTACATAAGCTACTATGACACAACCAAGATTCTTAGTGAGCAAAGTGTCATTCTTGTTACACCTCAGAGTGTTTCTCTCACTTTAACAGATTTTTCTAGTCTGTTCTTATAGTGATACTCTCTTTCTCTAGTTTAAAATAAAAGATTAGCCCCTATATTATTTGTAAAGAAACTATTTGAAACATAAACAGTAATGAATTTTGAATAATTTCAACTTGTACCATTATTTAGAAAATACTAGCTGCTAGGTAATGGTAAATCTGATTGCAATAGAGGTAAGGGATGCAGTACACAAGTCTCTACTATGAAATCCTGCTCTGGCACATGGGGATTTCTACAGAAACCATATGGGAGTTTTCTGTTCCTCCTTGATGCCAGCACAGATGTGACTGAAGCAGAAAGTTAAAAAAGGACTAGGATTGTGTTAGTATAAATAACATGTATAGTATAGCATGCTTGAGATGTGAGGGTTTTCTGTTGGTGGTTTTTTTTCCCTGGTGTCAAGGTATGAAATAGTTACACTTCATTAGACAGAAGGTGTGATACACCTGCTGGGTCTGTCTGAGTACTCAGAAAAGGCAGTGATTACTGCTGCAGCATGAATGGGTCTTTGATTAGCTGGTTTGGAAGGGCTTTTTAGTGTCAGTGCTACTGCAGTACTCAAACCACGTTGCAATTGACCTTGGCTTGACATGATGATGTTTGATGGTTTTTTATATATACAAGAGATGATTAACCATGTTTATGTTTTGCTTTCCTGCTTACTAAACAAAGTTTACTTTGTTTTAAGTTTTATCCTTAGGTGAAATATAACACGACTTTCCATGTTCAAAGAATTACTGTAAAAATACCAAACCTGTCTATCTTCTCTTCTACAGAGAAGAGGCAGTTTCTCTCTTTCTTTTGTGTTTCTTTTTTTTTCTTTTTTTTTGTGGGAGTGGGGGAGGTGGTCAGATGTCAAGAATAAGCTTTTGTGTTGGAAAAGTATACGATGGAATTAATTCTCAGAAGGTGAAGGGTTTTAATATCCGAAGTCCATGTGTTTCTTAAAATACCTTTCAATGTGAAGTTGTTGTTGGTTTGTAATATAAAACAGAATATTTCTTTTTACAGAATCTTTATTTTTAGACATTCTGTTCTTGCCACAGAGTTGCTTATTCTTGTTTTTGTCAGTTTTTGGTACCGAAGATCCATTCCTTAGATGGTTATTGCTATAAATGGTAACCATTTACTAGTGTTCAAGTTTCACAGAAATCTCCCTGAGGAGAAGGAAAGATCTGATTTTTTTCTCTGTACTGAATAGGTTAGCAAGCATTGCTCTAAGAAATTTGTCAATTCCAATACCAGATAATGTTTCCTGAGAGCAGAAAGCTTGTGGCTGCAACTGGAATAGTCTAGCAAAACGTTCACCTTTTGTTACTGTTTATTTTATCAACTTAGCTTCTTCCTCTTTCATCTTTTTTCCCCTTAAATAAAGATAATTTTTATGGTGGGACGAGGATACCTATCTCCAGACCTCAGCAAAGTACGGAGCAACTGTCCAAAGGCTATGAAGAGACTAATGGCAGAATGCTTAAAAAAGAAAAGAGATGAGAGACCCCTTTTTCCACAGGTGAGAAATGCACCTCTTTAGCTCTCAACAGACTTTAAAATTCAAAGTTGTGAACTCACTGTTCCAAATTTTTTTGATTAGTGCTATAGCAGGATTTCCTGAGAGCACTGGTTCAGTACCTGGTTAGTTCTGTTTAATTAGAAATGCTCGTTTTAATTTCAAAATGCAGGTATTAAAATGACCTGTGTATTTGGAAAAGTATTTACATGTTGGAGAAAGTTTCAGCTGGGAGATAATGGAAGTAATAGTCACAGTTAGACACACAAATTAGTACTTGGTATATGTGCTCAGAAATGTTTACACTGCCCTTGTTGCTCTCCCCCAAGCTTCATAAGAGGAAACCGATAGTTTTGCCACAAAACTTGATTTTTATCATGCCTACTGAGGAAGGTTTGGGTTGAAAAAGCTTGAGGGGGAGGAGGACAATAATCTGATTTTTTTCTGTTTTAAATGTAACCAAATCGTTTTTGAAAGATAAGGAGCTCCCCCTGCTGACTTTTTGGTAAATGTTATTAAGCAAAATGCTGCCAGAGCTGGGTTTGTTTGCAGCAGTGGCAGGTACAGGTACTAGGGCACAGACAAGGAGCCCAATGAAAAGCAAGTGTTTTCACTGTGCTCAGAGGGAATCAGTGTGTCTTTATAAAGGGGTAAATTCTCCAACTGTCCTTTTCAATTTCCTTAGGATATAAACATCAAGAGTGCAGTGCAATAAGCTGTATTTTAAAAATTCTTTTTTTAGTATGTGTTTAAATATTTTTCTGTAGTTAATTGATATTGTGCCTTTGGTTTTCAGAGAGAGTTACAGCTTTGGAACACTGGGTTTGATCACTTATTTTCTATGTTTTAGATTCTTGCCTCCATTGAGCTTCTGGCCCGGTCATTGCCAAAAATTCACCGCAGTGCATCTGAGCCCTCATTGAACCGGGCTGGCTTCCAGACAGAGGATTTTAGTCTATATGCTTGTGCTTCTCCAAAAACACCCATCCAAGCAGGGGGATACGGTGGGTTTCCAGTGCACTGAAACAAAATGTGAAAGCATGTGCCTGTGTGTCTGTGTGCTGGTGTGTCCTGTGAATGCAAGGTGCTTGTTCTCAGTTCCTACCAGCTCCGATTGTAAGGTTTACTGGGGGAACAAAGACTCACTTCCTAACACTGGGCATTGAATGTTCCCAGCAGAGTCTGTGTTGGTAACGAGTGCCCTGGGAACAGCTGGCACAAGAAGAACTGTAATGTCACATAAGAGGCATGGGAAAAGTCACTTCAAAACAAGCAAAAATCTGATTAAGGTCATCAGGTGTCATTTTTGCCTAGTTTATTGATTGGAATTAGTTACTCAGGAGTGTATTTGATTTTAATCTACTCAAACTGTGGTGGTGTGTTGGTTTGGGTTTTGTTTTTTTTTTTTTTACTTCAGTTGAGGTCATTATATTTGAGCAATAAGCTTTAGATTCTTCATTTCGTAATGCTACTCATGTGGGAAACACCTGGAAAAATAAACTTAGCTTCAAGGCTGAACACAGCCAAAACTTTATTGTGGTCAACAGAAGTAAGCAGATACAGCACAGAATCCAAAGAAAGCCCTGGATAACATGTGACTCTTACCTTGAAAGTGGAAATTTAAATTAGTGCTGTTTAGGGAGCATCTCTTCCTGCAGAAGAGTGGTGAATGGGTTGGGGTTTTCTTATGTTACATTTTTCCCTAAGTGTCCTGACCTACTATAGTTTAGACCATCTCCAAATGTTCTGTTACAATGCAACACAGAAGAAACTCTGAATCCGCCTTTGCCAAGCTGCAAGGCTATTACTGGTAATGGTGCCTGTATCCTTCAATAAGCACGGATTTCAAAATTTAAAAAAACATTTTAGATCTCAAGCATGACCAAATGCTTTAAGAGAAAAATGCTGCTAACACCCATAATAGGAAAAGAAGATTTGAAAAAGCAGTTTTGTTCATGGAAATCAGTTCTTTACCACGAATTTTGTTAAGATGAAAGGTGTTAATTATTTTAATATTGTTAAGAATACACTGAACATGCTTGTCTTCAGTGACAAATTGATTTTCTCACTTCCATGTAAAAGCTGCTAGTTTGACTAGGCAGAAGTGAATCAGTTAGACTAGATATCTAACTGAGAAAGTTAGATACCTTACCAAAATCCTGCCAGCTCGCTTTGGAGACTGTATTTTCCTCTGGAGCGTTGCTCAGGAACAAGTGCATCAGAGTAGTGGTTCAGGTTATATCAGCCTTTAATGTCAGATACAAAAAAAAAGATGTACTGACAGTGTTCTTGCATGTTTTGAGATGAGATATGTGGCTTTACTTGGATTAAACTGCTGAACCCTTAATTTTCACAGATTACTCTGCATTAGAGACAATCTGTTGCTGCTCGTTAGGACTTCAGGGGCCAGGAGCATTCCTAGTGGCTTCTGATTTACATATTCATGGAGAAGTTTGCGTGTTGCTAGCAATAAGTTTTTGAAATAGATCAGGAATTCCAAAATGTTTTGGTTTTCTGCTGTCTGGCAACTGAGCCTTTTAAAATGGGAAGCAGATTTAGAGAGCTTGGAGAGGTATAGGCAATTTTTACATTTTCTAGATGGATTATAATGGTCTTTTTGGTTTCTGCTGTTTGAATAGTTTGGGAACTAACTTTTCTCATTTTCTTAGTCAAGAAAATTTAGCTGTTGAAATCTCTCTCTATGGAAATAGTTCTGGAAGACAAAAGTTGTTACTGTTTTAGAAAATTTGTTTCCCATCTTCCTGGTAGCTTCACCTCATTTTGGCAGGCTTACCTTAAAATGGAAACAGGACTTAAGTGTTGTTTTCCTCTCTCATTCTTTATTTTGTGTATCTATTCTAGCAGTGATGAGGAATGCTTCCAAAGCTGTGGGGTATGGTATTCAGTACAGAGCAAGAGGATGCTCCTGGGTCTCCTGCAGAATCTAGAAATGGGGCATCCCACAAAGAAAAGTCTTACCCACACAGGGAGTTTCAGAGAGTGCAGAGCCATCACCATTGCCTTGCCCAGGCTTATTCTTTATCAGGTCTGCCAGATCAGTTCAAACCAGCTATTCCTTGGAGTAGTGCTGTCCTTCTTGTTGTTAAGATTGTTCATCTGTGCTTTAGGAGCTACAGTTACAGGGGGGAAGGTGCTGCTATCCTTAGACACGTTTGGCTCCATTTCTGCTTTGTGGTCAGTGCATTCTTCCTGTGTCACCTGTTCTTACACACTGAGCATCTTGGGGTCCGTGGCCATCATGTGATTTTAGCTTCTCCCTAAACATTTTATGGAGCCTAAAAGGAGGCTGTGTTTTGTGGATCATTAACTTTATCTGACAGAGAGGCATTTAGAGGCCTCATTTCTGTAAGTTGTAATTGCTGCTTCAATGAGATTTGGGAGTATGTGTGGGATGAAGGTGCCTAACTACACCTGTGGATTTGGGTCAGAGTTCTTAAAAGTGCAACTCAGCTATATTGTTTAGAAACAGATACCTTTTGGTTCAGAAAACAGGCCTGTAGGATCCTAGGTTTTCTGGAGGAGTGATTTATACTCGGTGAGATTCCTTTTTATTTCACTTCCTTTATTTTACTTTATTTTACTTTTACATATCAGTACAGAAACAAAATCTGTCTCGGTACCTTCAACATGTTTCAAATTTTTACTTACCCAGTGGATAGTATCCATACAAAAGATGAGCACAAGGTCCAACAGAAAACTACCTCTTTTTTTTTTCTGTGTCTGTGAATGTAATCCAGGCAAGATGTTGTAGTCTGGTGTTTCCCTTCGGTAAGTCAGTCAGTCTCTACTTCAGTAGGTAAGGCTGGCACAGGCCTGGAAGGGAACCATTCTTCTCCTCATGATTCTTCTGAGAAACATGGCATCTACCCCAGGATAAGGAGTACAGTTAAGATGATGTGTGTATACCATAGTAACCTCATGAATTCAGGTAACTTATGAATTTGTGACAGTACAGAATGGTAGCTGCATCTTAAATCCTTCCAGGAATCGGGGACAGCAGGTTCACTCAGAACATGCTCTTGTAATATATTGTTTGGAGGCAACATCAAAGATCTTGATCATCTTTTTAGTACAGATTTTTTGAAAGTGTGAATTTTTTTAAATGCACACTAGCTTCCACTTGCTCTGCATGAGATGAGCATGAAAAGACTGTAGTAGCTGACTTGAAAGGCATTTGTAAGAAGTGTGTATTTTCAGATGCTATCCATCCTTTGGAAAGGAACTGCTTTGCTACCAAAGCAAGTATGCAGTTCTGCTTGATAAAAAGCACCTCAGATGTCTGGCTCACAATGAATGTAAATATCTGGGTTTTTTTCCACGTAGCAAGTTGCTAAGCATGTGGTTTCATAGCTAGGTATAGTCATGTACATACCTCACCTAGGGAAAGCTGTTACTGGCAAGTGCATTTTATATATGTTCAACCTACATAATCCCCTTATTAGATGACCATGTTACCTATTTTGGTCTCCTGTTGATTTGAGATCAGATTAACACTCCAATTTTGAAAGGGAGATTTAGCATTAGCTTGTCAAAGAAAATATGTTTGCTAAGGTTTTGTTTAAATTGCAACAAAGTCTGAAAATTACCTATTTAAAGCTACCATTCTGTCTCAAATAATTCTTTATTTCTGGTCCTGTTTTTCCATTGTCCTTTCCCAATTAAAGGTTCATCTTTTTTTTTTCTGAAATCCCTATATGACTCTTAAAATCTGAATTATTACCAGAAATGGGCAGAAGGACAAGATGAGTAATGAGGGAGCAATCTCTTGTTTATAAATTGGTCTTTAATCAGCAGTTTAGAAAGGCAGACTGAAAAATAAATTAAATAGAGCATGTTTTGAAAGTGTAGCTAAGCATGAATGTCACACTTAAAAATTGGCCTCACAAGCAATACTTGATGCCTTTTTTGTCCTTCTCTTAAAAGAAAACGTGTACAAAACTTGAGGTGCTTCTAGAAGATACTGTGAAGAGAATTGGGAGGTCAGTGAAATGTAGCATTGGGAGGTCAGTGAAATATAGCAGAAAGAAGCAAGAAAAAATGATCCAATTTTTAGAGTATTTAGAGCAAGAGTTTCATCTGTTGGTGGAACCAGTGAAATAGGCAATTAGACTCATCATGAAGCTTTTATTCTACTGTTGTTATAACTTAAGCCTGCCACCACAGTGTGTAAAGGCACACAGAGCTTGAGGTCTGTCACAACTCCCTGTGCCACCCTTACTTTGGACTTCAGGTGTACTCCCTTCTCATTTCCTACAAGACACAGAGCCCTTTCTCGAAGTTCCCTTAGAGCTGGGTCAGCTGTTCCTCCCAGGCCTTTTGGATGCCTTTTCTTCCCCCTCCTAGTGCAGACTGCTGACAACTCTTCTTGGTTCTCCTCTTTGTAGAGCAAGGCATTCCACAGAATTATTGCTATAAGCCTAGAATTTTGTTTGCAGGGATGTTTGTTCCCAATATTCAGAATAAGAATCTTGAGAAAAAACAAAGCCAACAATACAGTGACTCTTGAAAAGATGGAAGGACATTAGATAAGGAGCAGCTGTTTGAATGTAATGGCATTCAATACACTTCTGTTGAACAGAACAAAGGCTCTCTTATGTCTGCTTATCACTCCTTCAGTATTGAATAAGCTCTGAGAAGTGCTGTCAAGAAAGTGGCATAAACTAACCCAAAATGCATATGAAACCCAACATGGGAAAGTTATATGTATGTTTCTTTTCTTTTTCCTGAGTCCTTCTGATTATGCTTAGTTAGACACCCCTCACTAAAAGTCCTATAGAATACAATTTCTTTGTGGGTGGCAGGGAATTTTTTTTTGTTAAAGTATGGGATTAAGAGGATTAATATCTTAGACTCAGCTTCTCTTCAGTCTCTTGTCGCTGTTGGGGCAGTCACGACACACATGGACAGTGCCTCTTTCAGAGGCCAAAAAGCCATTTATTAAACAAAGCAGCCTCTTTTATGCACCTTTTGGATGTTATCATTCCTGTTACATATTCACTGGCTGCTAAACTACTACAGTAGACTCATTGGCTATTATTAATCACAATATACTACCATTGGCTACCTATAGCATAAGTGTTCAAGCATTCAGAAGAATAACAGGTGCGGATATGTTGCTGTTTTTCTCCTTCTCTTGTTTAACTTTCATGCTTCTGTTGATACTACGTTCTCTTGGGTTAAAAACTAATTGTTTTTCTTCTCACGGACTTTTCTCACGGTCCTTCTCTAGCCGAAGTAACAGGCCTGAGCCATAATTTTACAAAGGCAACAAGGCCTTCATTTTATAAGGTTTTACTTGAATGCCACAGTCTCTGTCAAACTCCTTAAAGACTTTGGGCAGCAATTTTACTCTGTGCCGTAGTTGTATCCCCTCAGAAGTGGGACTACGAGTCTGTCTCACGGCATGGTGACACTAAATAAATTATGTTGGATTTCAGGACATCATCACATGTGAAAGCACTGCATATGATTATTCTTTTTTCAGTAATTCTGAAGGAAGCATGGAGTTGCTTTGTTATGTTCCGTGTTAGGCCTAATTTCTGGTCTGGAATTGAGTAGACAATCTCTCCATTCTTATATTTCTTTCAGTAGGTTGCTGTGTTGGTCTCTAAACCAAATCCTAGCACTCTGTAACACTGGTTTTCTATTCAGGTGCTTTACTGTATATAGTCTTTAAAGGGTAATGGATGTGTCATATAGTTCTTTGTTATTAAACTAGTTTTACAACAGACCAGAAACTAGTTTGCAGTTGGATGGATTTATTGAAACTGTTGCTTCTCAGGAGGACGTATGTGCAATAAGGAAGTTAAAGTAAAATTAGGCTGACACATTTAATTTTCAAATGCATGATGACTTAGACTTTGCTTGAACTTTCACCTTCTTGGGAAGAATGGGTACGGCTTGCTTTCAAGAAATCCTTTGTTGGTTAAATACGCGGGGTCTGTATTCAATGTTCTCTCACTGTGCTTTAATTTTAACAGTTTGCATTTGTTAACATCTTTTATATTCAGCCTGATGTTCAACTAGTCTAGTAACTGAAATCACCTTTTTAAACCAAGCTCTTGTCCTCCCTCTACAGGAGAATTTGCAGCGTTCAAGTAGCCACAGCACCATGGCAGCACCCACTCTGTTATTTAAGTCTTGTGTTCCTACAGTTTCTTAACATCAAAACTCCATTCTGCTCCGCAAAACCTAAAGTAATTTAGAAAAGATATCCATAAGCTTAAAAGTGGAGCAGAATGGAACTGCCAGTCCAACACAATGGGAAAAAGTACCTTTTTGGGAACCAGAATCCTCTGCTGCCAGTGTTTCTCCTTCAACACAAACCACCACGTGCGTTCGGAGACCCGCAGTGGCTGCCTGTGCCGTTGGCATCATTCCCAGGAGAGAGGAGAGGGCGCTCGTGGTGTGACTGTGGTGCTCGGGCGTGAGGGGATGGAGCTGCTGCTGCTGCAACTTAGGAGACTTGCTTTGGATGGTCTGCCGGTCGGCTTTCTCCCTCTAACAGTGTAACCATCAGAGGCTGAACATCTGATGAGTGCTAATTTCAAAGAATCATTTTCCGTTCTGATCCTTTTTTCCTGGTGTACTTACTGATTTATGGACAACGCAGTATCCCCTTTTCACTGTATTACAGTGTCAAACACCTCAATCTGTGTATATTACTGGGTTTTATTCCTTTAAAATTAAAAGTGGGGGGCAGTGGGAGCCGGAGATGTTATTCTGAAGGCAGAGAGGTTCCTCTGAAGGAAAAGGGGATGCTGCCACACCTCTTGTTCAGATTTACTTTACTACTTCTTAAAAAGAACAAACAACCACCATCCTTAACCTTTTCCTTTTCCAGTGTTTTCTTGGTGTGTGCATATACATCTTACTGAAGGATTAGGTCGATCCTTCTTTTGTTGGTCCAGCAACAAACTGAAGTTAAAAAAAAAAATGTAGCGAGATTATCCTCTCTTTTATTTTCTTTGTATCATATGATACAATGTGTTTATCAAAGATGCTACTGCAGCATCTAAAGTCTGTAGAAGTCCTCATACAGACTATGAATGGTGTATGTACCTACTTTAAAAGTTTTATTTTAAAAGAGGGTGCAGGTTAATGCCAGGTACCTTACCAATATGTAATGTTTTCATAAATGAGGAAAAAAGTTCTCAGGTTGAATTGAATACAAATACAAACCCCCCCTAGAATTAGACATTCCAAAAATTATGTTTTGGTACTTTCAAGAGCTTTTTTTAAAGGATTTTTATCCTGTTAACTAAATGTCCTCTGATAAGTGTGTGTGTAAATGTGGAACATCTTGTCCTAATGGCAAGTTGTTAGATCAAAACAAAACGGTACTTGCTGGATCCACGCTGACTACTCCTCCTCTCATTGCTTTCCTCCCTGTCATCTCTTCCCTTCTGTTTGTCTTTCCCTTCTGTACACTTTGCAAACTAGGGTGAAGGTGGCAGTATTTCCATTTGAGTGCTTTGTTTTCCTGTCCTCCAGTTCTGGTTTTCAAATGGTTGGTAGCTTTTTGACAAGTTACCCCGTCAGGGAAAACAACAACTCAAAGTTCTGCACATCATTTACCTCTAGCAGAATATCTCGTGATGTGATCTGTTTGCAGAGTTCTCTGGTATGTGGTATTACCTGTAAATTATTTGTACAGAGGCAAGGCAGACCACATTGGAAAGAAACTCAAGCTCAGACAGAAGTTTCGAGAATTTGATTTGTATCAGCCCTGTACCACTCCAGGTGAGGCAGGAGAACTGACCCCCCTCTAGCAGGGAGGTTCTTGCTGGGAGGAGGTGGGGAGTGTTTAACAAAATCGTGACAAATAAATGAAGGAGTTAAATGTGTGTGAATGTGGTGTCCGTGCTAAACATGGATGTACCGAGTGCGGATGCTGTCCTTCCCTCCCTAGGGAAAGTTGGACTGTTCCTGTCTGCAGAAGATTGCTCCCAGATGAAGGGAGAAAAGCACATTGGAAGTAGAAGGTGCTTTTAATACCCTGGAATTTTGCGGTGTTGCTGGTAGTCTGTTACGTTTGTCAGTAAATATTTACTGGGGCTATAGGGACCGGACTAATCTGAAGTGGGAATTAAAACTGAAATACTGTGTATTCATATTAATTCCACAAACATTAGCAAGATAGCAATAGTGAATGACTTAATAGTCACTACAAGAATGAAGCGATTCATGTTGGTACATGAATAGAATTGATTTTGTGTACAGGATGCATTTTAAAAACAAACAAAGGGGGGGAAAAAAAGCACAAATTCTTTTCTTGTCTGCTGTGGGTCTTCAGATGCTGTAAGGTTTTTTCCTTATTGAGATTGGCAGGAATTTAAAAAGTAGCAATAGCCACTTTCCAGTGTGGAGAAGCTGATGCACGAGCGGTGCTGTGCACATGGTGCAGTCGGAGTGCTCCCTGGTGATCATCTGAGGCCAGTACCTGAGAGGTGGAGGGAGCCTGGGGCCGCTGGTGTCAGCAGGCAGGTGAGAGCATTTACCAGATACAGGCTCCCGGAGGAGGAAGTAGTCACTGCTTCTCCTTTCACCCCGTGCTTGGCTCCAGCCCTTCTATGGGCTGTGGCCCCATTTGTACATGTCAGGGATACTGGGGTAAATGTTCTCTCGAAAGAACAGAGCAAGTATGGACAGGTGGTTCAACACTCATTTGTTTCGCAGAGCCTGTTGAAAGCCCTTGTTTCCTCCCACAAAGTCATGCTGGCAGAAGATTTGCTGTTAGGAACTTCCTTCTATCTTTGCTTAAAATGAACTTACTTTGGTGAAGATTCATTACCCATTAGTCTACAATATGCTTCTTGAGCCCATAGGAAAAGCACAAGGAAAATTGCTATCCTTGTCCATGCAAAGCACTTTATAAGTAACACATGATCTCTGGGGTTTTTTTTATTGGGGTTGGTTTGTTTGTAGTTTTGTTTTTCTGTTTTGTTTCTGGTTTTATTTCTTTTCCCTGAGGAATGTGCAAGTTGTTTGGCTGCTGTTTAGAGAAGTCCTTTCAGTATGCATTTCTACTGGTTTTCTCGTTTGTTTGTTTGTTTGTTTCCCTCCAGATAGCTGTAGTAATGTGTGTTTGTCTGTAAGAGTTCCCAGGTAATGCTCATGCAAAACTTTGGAAGAAATGTGGTTTGTAAATAATTGGGATTATTTTTGGTTTTATCTTTTCCTTCAGGAGTTTTTCTGGATGTCTTGCATGCCATCAGAACCAGTCTTAAAGATGCCCTGTAGATGTTTAGTGAATGGGGAAACAAGAATAGATGAGAAATGAGTGCTCTCTGTAGCAGTGGGATGAAGGCAGTAAACTGAAATGACCAATACATTCATGCCTGTTACCCCAAATTCCTTAAGCTTCTTGGAGGTGTCCCAACCACAAGCACATGCCATACATAGTATGGAAATGTGAGTACGTATTTTGTGTGCACGTTGGGACAAACTCCTAGAGAGTCATAGTGCTTCTTTTAGCTCTACAGTATCTTGTATTGCATAATTGTTTGCAAAAGTACCAGTATCCAGTCCCAGCTAATCAGGTCTTTATCAACCAGGCACAGACCTTCCCCTCTGCTTCTCCTTTTCCATACAGTTGACAGAGGCCTGTTACACCTTCCTGCTCAGTGTGTTTGTTTCCCCTGGCATATTTGCCAGAACTGCAACATTGTGGTGGAGCTCAAACCAAATGGCAGGAATATAGAGGCCAGGTTACTTTGAAAATAATTTCTGTGTCAGTGAAGTCCTACATGGCCCCCGATACAATTAGCCCAGTCATTTCTTTTTTTTTTTTTGCTAAACTCATGCAGGTCATTAAATGAATCCACTTCTGATTTTTATGCTTACCCAAAATAATCTTTTCTTGTACTTGAATGCTCTAGCAGCTGATGATGATGCAGAATGTTTGAGAACAAACACTGCCGTTTTACAATAGCATCTTAGCATCGCTTGGATTAGTAGTGCTCATTAGAGGCAGAATTTGGCCTTTGTGATATGAGTGAAATTCTGATATTTGATAAATACCATGTCTTTCCATAAATGCCCAAGTTGGGGGAAAAGTACCCTGAAGATCACACATAAATAGTTTTTCTTCTGTGTTTGCCTGGTGATGTAAATGCATACAGCATTTTACAGAAGGCTGAGGGAAGCCAGATCCCCAGACACCTCACAAACAAGTACAAATTGAAGCTGTGATATCTGGAGGAGCTAAATTTAGGGAAGAAGCATGTGGACATTTCAGACATTTGCAGCCTCTAGATTTCATTCCCTTCTTGACTGTGAGTGCAGCATGTGTAGCACAAACTCTTCATAGTACTGTAGACAACATGTCCTCTGTTGATAAAATGTATCACCAGTAGCACAGTGGGACAGGCAAAGCTTCTAGGTACAGTCAAGTTTAAGAGCAACTGCGTGAGTGGACTCTTAGGCATCACTCTGAAGGTGCTGAGTTGTTCCGGTTTTCTGTGATGCATTTTATGTAGAAGTGTATGAAACAAACTTTGTTTACTGCAGCCTTGTTACTGTACATTTGCACTTGGTGTTTGTTTTGGCATGCATCTGAAATACCTTTCTTCACTGCTTCATTACTTCATACCAACTCGATACCCACCATATGAAGTTTAACAAGGGCAAGCCCGGATTCTGTACCTGGGATGGGTGACCCTGGTTGTGTGTATAGACTGGGGAATGAGAGGCTGGAGAGCACAAAGGGATCCTGGGGTCCTGGTCAATGGCAAGTTGAATGAGTCAGCAGTGCCCTGGCAGCCAGGAGGGCCAGCCCTGTCCTGGGGAGCATCAGGCACAGCATCACCAGCCGGGCAAGGGAGGGGATTGTCCCGCTCTGCTCTGCACTCGAGTGCTGGGGGCAGTTTTGGGTGCCACAGTATAATATATGAAGCTATCAGAGTGTCCAGAGGAGGCCATGAGGATGCTGAAGGGTGTGGAGAGGAAGCCGTATGAGGAGCAACTAAGGTCACTTGGTCTGTTCAGCCTGAGGAAGATGAGACTGAGGGGAGACCTCATTGCAGTTACAACTTCCTCATGAGGGGAAGAGGAGGAGCAGACTCTGATCCCTTTTCTGTGGTGATCAATGACAGGATCCAAGGGAATGGCCTGAAGTTGCATCAGGGGATGTTTAGGTTAAATATCAGGAAAAGATTCTTCATCCAGGGTGTGGTGAGACACTGGAACAGGCTCCCCAGGGCAGTGGTCAGAGCACTAAGCCTGACAGAGCTCAAGAAGCATTTGGACAATGCTCTCAGGCACATGAGATGATTCTTGGGGTGTCCTGTGTAGGGCCAGGAGCTGGACTTTGATGACCCTTGTGCGTCCCTTCCAACTCAGCATACTCTATGATGCTATGATTTTTACCTAATAAGCTATCAGAAGAGCAGAGCCAGGTTGTTAAAATGAAAAAGTTTGCATTTAAGTTTCAAGGATGCTAACACAGAAGCTACTGAGTCAGCACGGTGACAGCAGTAACTACAAGCCTGTGGAAGGAGGAAGCTTTAAAAGCTGCAGAATACAGACTACACCAAGAGTGAATTCAGATGAAAACTAACATCTCTTTTTCATTCAGAAGAGAGCTACCAAGACCCTCTGTTCAGTGGTTTACGTAGAGATCCCCCAAAACAGTTTTTGTAGTTTGCCAAATGATCATGTGCCTTTGCAACCTTAAAAAGTACAACAGAATGTAAACCAGGTGCTTTGTAACTAGAGCAGTGTCTTTGGTTTACATCTGCTGCAGTAGTTTTGTATATAGCTATCCCTGTAGGTAGGTAGTTTGGAGTTGGTCAACTCCTGTAAAGGAGCAAGGAGGGCAGAGAGCATTCCCCAAAATACCTATTAGCATTTCAAAGCGAAGAATTGAAGGGTACCAAATTTAGTTACAGCAAACCTGCTGCTTGAAATCTGCTCTGTCAACAGGTAATGAGGTTCATTTAACTTAAAAGCAAGTAAGCCCTCCTCCCCCTCCAAAGACTCAGAGATCTTGTTAAAGAAAGCTCCAAAGAGGCCCAAAGTCACACTCTCATAGCATCTTGGAATGAGATGGTAGATGAAGAATGAGAGCTAGATGAGGAGAAACTGATGACTAGTACTCACGTAATCAAAGTTCACTTATGTCAGGCCAAACATTTAGTTCCTTGTCCTGCATTAAGTTTTGTTTCTGGAATGTCAGCAGGTTTCCTCAGTTCTTCCTTGGGCCTCTTGCAGTTGCTGTTCAGTGATCACATCCTGTTATTGCACATTACGTGTGGGAGATGGTAGGTGTCTTGTCAGTTGAGGGACAACCAGTAGGTGTGAATTTGATTTGTTCAGATTTCAAGACTGGTTATGTAGACTTCTGGCAGTACCTACATATCAGTGTCATATTTAACCTTTGTCCATGAAGGACAAAATAATGGGTTTGGATATTAGTGCTTTTTCAGATCTTTTCCTTTTCTTCCTTGGGGCAAGATTTTTGGCATAATTGTAAATTATGAAGTTATGTCTAAATGCACAGTTCATACGAAATACCAGACCAATTTTAATTTGGGTTTGTTCCTTTTAGAAAACAAAGTGTAAAAATGTTTTACTTATGTTCCAGTAACTATCTGGAATCCTTGTACCTACCCAAAATTCTGCACTAAAAGTACATGTGATGGTTATTTTGGTTTTTTTTTTTTGTGGTTTTTTTTTTTTTTTTGGGGTTTTGTTGGGTTTTTTTTTTGTTTAGGAACTTCTAAACTACCTAGTATTTGCTTCATAGCATCCAGCAGCAGTTTGTTCAGCTCACCCAGCCTCCTCAAGAGCCAAACGTGGCCTGTCTGGTCATTTTGTCTAGTTTGTCATGTTTGCAGCAAGCAGCTGTACTTTAGAATAAGCCTTGTGTGACATTTACTTTTGAGCAAGTAAACCACAAAAACAACTGTTTTCTTTTTTTGTTGTTTATTTGGGTTTGGAAAACGGTCAGGTTTTGTTTTGATAAATGTCATTCTGTGTTGCATTTGTGTATTCACCCTTGTTGAAGAGAAAATCCATCTGTGTGTTTGGGAGTTTAGTGGAACATTAGGAGAAGAAATGGAGCCCATCATCTGGGCATGGATGTTGTGTCTAGGGGGAAAATGGACCAAACTTGGATGTTGGGTTATTTTGGGATGGTGGGGGATTGTGAGAGCATAATTTAAATTAACTCTGTCTAAAATAAAGTGTAAGTGCAATAAATGTGCTTTTTTATTCAAAGCTGTGAACCTTTAGGAAAAAAAAACAAAAACACACAAAAAAAAAATCAACCAAAAAAAAAGCACATCATTATTTCATGAGCCTTGTGTCCTACCTGCCTCCCCTTCCTCCCCCTCTCCACACTTCTCAACTGAAAGAAATCTGACAGTGGCCAACTTGCATGTGTTGGCAACCCAAATTAACATTGCTGTTCTGATCCCATTTGTTGGGACTGGGGAAAGTCCTGCCCCCTACTTCTTTTCCACTCTCGAAATCCTCTTGGGATCCAGTACTGCCCTGTGCCTCTAGAACAGGGTCTACCACTAGCTGGGATGCACGAGCCAGCCCATCTGCTCTGTGGCCATCCTGACCCCAAGTGCAGTGCTCCTCCTGGCCCTCCCTTCTCCAGGTGTAACCCTCCTCCCCACTCACTCCGGCTGCAGTGATGGTCTCCCCGGGCTGGGCAGTGACATCAGTCCTGAGCAATTGCAAAAGGAATCAGCCATCAGCTGCATAAATGGATCCCTTTTTCCCTGCCCCAGCACACATGCAGGCTGGCCACTGTTGCCTTCTGTGACTCTGCCTTGCTCTGCAGGAGCAGGTGTAGGTGTGTGTAACCTGTTGTGCATTACCTGCACTGTCTCTCTTTCTTTCTTGAGCACAGGCTGCTTTTCCTAGATTAGGAAAGGGGCACAGGTCTCCTGGGCTTCCCAGGAGAGCATGATGCATTGAGCAGTGATGGAAGGGGTAGCACTCAGTGGTTGGACCCTAGGGGGGAGTAAGAGAGGACTGGCTTGTTTAAAGTTTATAGATACCCAGATCTATATCCTTTAAACTTTATTATTTTTATATATAGTCAAGACAATGGCATTACCTCATAATACAGAGGCTTGTTTATGAGAGGCAAAGTATGTAGTAAGGAGAGGAAAGGGAAATTTATATACAGATTTGATTTCTTTTGTTTGTTCCTTAGTGCAATGAAATGTATGTCCCACCACTTTAAACTCTGTGCTAACACATTCCTTTCAGCTGGTTTTTTTGTTTTGGTTTTTTTTTTTTTTGACCACCAGAGGTTTGCAAGGGGCTTATGACTGCAAAGTAGAAGGTCCAGTCTGGTTACTTAAAAAAAAAAACAAACCCATTGTGTTAGTAGATTTCCATAGCTGCTTTTTAAAATCTACAATGGAGTAATTGTTTTGAAACTTGTATTTATTTTTTAATTGATAACAAAATGTTTATTTTTGGTTTCCTGTTATGTAGGTCATGGCAACTCCCCTTTGTTCCTTCTCAAGTTTCCCCTGTAATTGCCAATACAACTTATTTTTCTTGCTTATTCCTTCTCCCTTTACTTTTGTTGTCCCTTCATTTGTACTTTGGAGTTTTTCTCATGTAAATTTGTACAATGGGAAATATTGTCCAGTTTGGTTAGAGAGCATGGAGACTTAAAACATATTAAAATTTGATAGCTGAATTCAGATTGAAGAAAACTATTTCAGTGTAAAGTTATTTAAAGAACTCTGTATTATATGAAAGGCAAAAAGTTCTATGTACTTGATGTGAATATGAGAATACTGCTATAATAAAGATTGACTGCATGGAAAAGTCTGAAGGAGATTGTTTATTGTGTCACGTACGACTCCGCCTCTCCATGAAGTTGGAGAGGTGCAACTAAGGTGGTTAAGGAGAGTGAAAAAGTTACTTGAGGATGTAGCTCTGGAAGGGAAAGAGAAGGAAAATAATAAAATCCAGGGACTCCTGCAGTGTAACCCCCCTTCCCTTCATCTTCCTTAAGCTGGATCACTGCCTCCTTGACTGCTGTGCTGAGCCCTAAGGCATTTTTAAATATGCTATTCTGAACTTTTATGTACCCAGGAGGAATTCTCCCTTCACCCTGGGAAAAGCCTGGCACCAACAGGTCTGGGTTCTCTTCTGGGTAAATTCTCCTGCTTCTATGCAATTTCCCCTCATCTCTTCATTGGTTATTTGGCAGAGCTTTTATTGATAAGACTGCTACCTCCTATGCTTTCATGGACCTTATTTCTTGGGGCCAACACATTCTCTATCAAGCAGGCATTACAGAAGCTCGTGCGTACTCAAGTACCGCAACTTTAGAGCTGTCGTGGTCATTTTCCAAAAATTCTACTTAAAAAACAGAAAAAAACCATTTGAGCTTAGACTTTGTTTACAGTTTTATTGACAGAAGGACCCAGGAGCCAAACATTTGGTTCCAGGGGCCTCAATTAGTTCCAGGAACCTGAAAGTAACAGAAGAGAAACCTGAGAACCTTTTTGCTCATCCTTTTCCTACCACGCAGAGCAGAAGGACTTCCTCAACGCTGCCTTCAGCAGTAGGTGAAGCTGTTGGTTTAGAGCTGTAATGTGTGACACAACAGCTTAAAAAAGACTCGGCAACTAAAGAAATGGAAACAAACAAAAGCCTCAAGCGTTTAAGGGGACATCTGGACAGATCTCTCCGGACAAGGTTAGATAATGCTGGGTCTACAGAACAGCATAAAGAAAATCATTTAGAACTGGTACCAGGTAAGCTACTACTCATAACAAACTCAGTTGTTACACTGCAGGCAAATAAATTGCCAGAACAGGGCTACCTGGTCTCAGGCACCCGAGACGAGTGTGTGAAAGCGACGAGCAGTGCGGACGCTGCCTCCTGCCCCGCTGAGGCTGGGCACGTTTACCCCGGGCAGCGCACACACGCCTGCTGCGAGCAGCGCCCCTGCAGCGGCACCAGCCGGCGGCAGAGCCGGGCACGGTGCCCCGGGGCTGCACCGCAGCCGCGGGCCGCGCTCACAGCCGAGGAGGGGCGACGGGAACCGTACCGGTGTGCTGCTATTCCTCATCGTCCGGAGGGATCCCGAGCTCCTCGTCCGTCCAAGCCGAAGCGTCGGGATACGGGAAGTGTCCCTGCGGGAGAGGCCCGTCAGAGCGCGGCCGGAGCCCGGCCCACGCCCCCCGCCCCTGGCCGCCGCGCCGGCCTCACCAGCACCATGTCCGCGTTGTGCCAGAAGTGCCAGAAGATCCAGAACCACATGAAGCCGCTGAGGATCTCGCCTCGAGTCACCTGCGCCCGCGTCAGCTCCGGGAACTGCCGGTACCGCGGCGGGATGTGCACCCCGCCGCCCGCGCTGCAACACAGCACGGCCCCGCCTCACTCCGGNCACCGCCCAGCAACAGCCCCGCCGATTGGCGCGACCGCCGCCTTCCGGGGCGGAGACAGCCCGGGGCACCGGGGAATCCCGGGAAAGGGAGGTATCCCGGGGCACGGAGACAGCTCGGGGCACGGGGGTGTCCCGGGGCACGGAGACACCACGCCCTGCCCCCGCACATCTGCCTCCTCACTCCCCACAGCACTTGGGAGCGCCGGGCGGCACCGAGGGCGGGTTCTCCGTAAGTTTTCCCAAAAGTTGGCGTCGCCCACGAGGGGCGCAGAGCGGGGCGACCTCCCCAGCCAAGCCGCTCCTTTTAAGGGGCGGGGGGAAGAAGGCGGTTCCAGCCGCTGGTCTTTAAGGAAGGGGCTACAGGAGCAGCGCGTCCCTCTTCCCCAGCCTGCGCGGCCGGCCCGGCCCAGCCCAGCCCAGCCTGAGCTGTCCGGTTGCGCAGCAACGGAACGGGGCACGCGCGGTGTCCGGCGGCGCCTCCGCGTGGCGGGGCCGGGCTGCGGGACTCGCCCTCGGGCCGGGAGGGCGCGAAGGAAGCGGCTGGTGCGGAGCCTCTGCCCCCTCTGTGGGCCGGCTGCCGGAGCGGGAACGCAGGGGCGGCGCCTCAGCATAGAAATGCCCAGTACAGAATGCCCACCTGTCCCGCCTCAGCGAAGACCTGCGCATCTGAGCGAGTTTTGTTCTTCTTTCCCTTTTTCCCGCTCCCACAGGTGGTACGCGGTGCGCCCGCCCGGTTAGGGCTCACTCGGCAGTGTTCCTGGAGCTGCAGCCTGGTTTCAGTCCCCGCGCTTTGAGGGTGATGGAAAACCCATCCTGCCGGTGGGTGGATCTGTTCACAGACATATGCCAGAGCGAGGGTCGGAGGAATTCTTCCAACTTCTCGTGGAGAACCAGTTGCATCCAGTAGTACAATGTGGTATGCCCTCTGGGACGTACAGAAGCAAGCAAAACATAATGAAGAATGTACCCAGACTATCAGGGGGATCCTTTCAAGGAATCAGACACCCTCCTACTCCTCCTGATAAGGTATGATACCAATGTAAGATTAATCCACACTTGTTAGTTCCTCCTGAATCTTTATTGGATAACACTCCACAAAGAACAGTTTCTGCCGTCCTCCTGAAGGTATTTTAAATAAGTAACAATATCTTCTCAGTATGTTAACATCCCAAACACCTGACATCCTCAGCTGAAACAGCAGTGAATGGCCTTGTAGTTAAGGGATTTTGATTTCCCTGTTCATCTGAGCCTTGTAAGAGCCCTAATGCAATTTCAGCAGCAGGTTACAGGGAATAGCAGCAAACTATTCAACCACTGTTTTTACTTACCATGTGTAACAACATGCTGCAGCCTTGCAAGGTGCTGCATACCAAGTTTATGGTTTTCCATAAAAGCTGAATGCTTTGATATGAAGTTCATAGTTTTATTGTCAGCTCCACCTTCCAACTGCCTTGTATTTAGTCTTTCTGCCTTCTTGCAGTCCCTGGCATTCTGTTCCCTGTGTCCTTGTTCTCAAGCATCTCACATTTCCCATTTTGCTCAGGCCGGATGTCTCCGCTGCTGGCTTTGACCTGCAGAGGCAACTTTGTCCCCCTTAATTCAACCCCGACCTTCTTCACTCTTCCTTGACTTCAGGTCCTTTCATTGACCTTCCAGCTTTGCTTGCCAGGGGAGCTTGGAAGCTGTGTAAGCAGCAGCAGCAGTGCACACATGGCCACTGGCTGCCCACCCCTGCTACGTACCTAGCAGCTGAATAGAAACCAGGTGCAGCACAAGGAGGGGTTTATCATATAGTTCTTACTTTTTTTTTTTTTAATATTCCTTCTTTCCAAACTTGATTTCTCAAAATCAAAGCCATTTGTGATGAATTTAGAGATAAGCAGCATAGTACCACAAGATATGGTGGAAGATTTATAGAGAGAAGTAATAAACTGAAAGTAAATTTCAACTTTATAAACAGTATTCCTGTTTAAGGATTTAAGTGTTCAAAAATCATGCTAATTTTCTGCTTCCATCTCCTCCTTCCCCTTCCAGGTAAACTCCACATCCATCTCACATGTCCAGTGCTGTCACACAGCTGATAGAGATTCCTGTGGCTCTCTGCTGCCAAGATGTCCAGTTACACAGTAAGCTCATAATCTGTAGATGGATCACTGGAAAAGCAGAGAAGAAAAAGCTGGGGAGCAGAGACAGTTATTGCAGGGTGGGGGGTGTGTTCCATGTTGATTTAGTTTGTTTTCACTGCAGTAAGTTGCAGAGTATCTGTTGCCAAGGTTTTCATTACTTCTTGTGTTTTTGTTTTCCACAGCTGTCCTGTTTGTGTGTGGAACCCATGTCCCTTTTGCATGCCCTTGATACGCTCAACCAAAAAGAATTTCATTGTTTCGTCCCCAGAGGCTTCCCGTGTCCTGAGGGGAGCCCGTGTGTTGGCAAGGAGAGAAACTGATGGCTATTACTACCTGGGCCACATTGTCCAGGAGCTGAAGGTAACTATTTATTGGGAACTTGGCTGTAAGGGCATGTATGGTTTTTTCCTCTGTTCTTCCCATACCTCACCAGTCCCAAGCCCTCTCTGTGGGGTGGCCCTCCAGTGCTACCGTGCACTTCGTAGCCACTGTTGCCTCCCCACGTCCTATTTTCATCTGTTACCTGGTGCTGACTGGCTATTTGCTGTGAGGAGCCCTGCAAGTAAGAGCAGCCTGGAGATCAATCCATTTTTGTAGTTATAATGAGTTTTATTCAGAGACAGACAAAACAGGTCCCTTATCCCTATTGTGTACTTTTGCCCAGCCTAGCAGCAGAGTTGGTGAGCTAACAGCAGCTAGTAATCCAAAATATTTGTCTCCAGGGTCTACTTCCTCTTTACCAAACTGAGAGCTTTCCTCATTCTTTTCCATCTGTGTTTCTGGGAATTGTGAGATGATTTTGGATGCCAGACGGAAAATCCTCCCTGCGGGTTTTCTTTAAAAATCAAGTTCATTTTGCAGGTTAGTTAAATAAATTTTGGTGGTAGTATAGGTGAGGATGTCTGTAAGCTCCAGTGTGGGGTGGAACAGATGGGGACAGCTACAGGCGTGAGTGTCATCAGCTGGAGTAGGAGCTGACAGCACTATTTGTGTAAGTGCACTCAAAGATCTGCAAAGAAGGCTGAGATTTTGGCAGTAGATCTTGCCCTCACCCACTGCTGAAGGCTTCAGTTAAAGTATTTAAATTTATGACAGTTGTGACTCTTTACTGTTTGTTATCCTTCTGATTGCTGAAGGATTGTTTGTTATCCTTCTGATTGTAGTGAACTGCAACATACACAGTTTCTTTTGGCTCCTCTTTTTCTGATGAGAGGTTTTCCTGGTAGAGTTCTGCCTTAGCCTGCTAATTGGGTTCTTACTAAAATCTAAGTCCAAAGTGAAAGGAAGAAAAAGTCTGTCAGCCCCTTAAGCCCCAGCTTTTTATTTACTTTTAAAGTGGTATGGACACAGTACAGTGAAGCCCTGGTAGAAGAGGAAAGCTGCATTCCCAGATCACATTCCACTTCCTGGGATTTCTGCCACTTCCCTCTTAGCACTTAAGCTTGGCTGTTAATTGGACCCAGCTGTCTGCCTTGCACACCACATGTTTTACTCTTGCAGGGCTCCAGGGAAGGCTTTTTAATTGAGTTTGACCAAAGTCGTGCTCTGAAGGGCAAGGTCCAGCTAGGCCTGCAGGAAACGCCTCTCTATGACATTCTCCACTACGAAGATGCCCGGCGACAGCCTCTTGCTCCAGGGGACAGAGTCTTGGCACCATGGGAGGCTCCAGCCAAACGTTTTGGCCCTGGCACTGTGCTAAGGGTTGTGGAGAACAAGGAGGCACCTTTAGGTACTGGGTGTTCTGGTTTTCTTAGCAGCACTAGGCTTGCCAAGGGTGCTGGTCACTGTGCTGGGAGGAGAACAGGCTCTGGCACGGATTATTCACCTCCTGCTGCTTGGGTTCTCTTCATCGTGTTTTTATCGTTGGCACTGAGCCACTTTTTCAGGGTCAGAATTAACACAGCTCACAGAATTTACCTTTGCTTTGTTCTGTGGGTGAAAATTTCCTAAAACGTTAGGGGTTGGGGGTAGCATCCTCCCAATACAAGGCAAAAAACATTCCTGGCCCACCTGAATATTCACCTGATTGTCTCTTAGTCTGCTTTCCAGCTGATTCAGGGTAAAATCCCACCCACTCTGACAAGTGAGATTTTTTTCTATCTGCTGTCTCCTCATAGGAAATTCAGAAGAAACCTATAAAGAATAAAATCATGGAAGTTGTTACAATACTGTCTGCAACACAAGTCATTACTTTTACCTCCTGCTCTCTAGGAGATAAATCACACAGACTGACATGCTGCTGATACATTACTTGCCTTTGTTTTTTTTCCCCCCAATATACACAGCACACAATGAAAGAGGAGTGCTTGTGAACTTCTGGAATGGGCAGACTAGGGAGGTGCCTTCTGCCCAAGCTCTGCGGATTCCCCTGCCCTTAAGCGAACGCATCACCCTGGAGCTGCAGATGCCCTTAGCAGCCAGGCAGATGGTGGTGGATTCAAGCGTGGATTACCCATACCTTGTGACACCGGGTTATAGAGCCTCAGGGCACCACAGACACGGTCACCTGGACCTGGATTGCTGCCCAGGGGCTCTGTATTCCACTCATCCCTGTGCAAAGTGTAGCTGGGGAGGTACCTCACTTCCCCGGTGCTGCCTCGGAGCCTGGGAAGCCACACGGCCTGCAGGCTGCAAAGTGCAGCAGGAAAATGCCTTCATCCCAGGAGCGAGTTCGACTGAAGAAAAGCTCAGCAAGAAAATAGAAGAGGAACTGTCTGAACTGGGGATTGCATCTTCAGAAAGTGTTTCCAGAGAGGAGGAAAAAAAGGAAAAGAAGAGTTTGGAGACAGAAAATGTTCCAAAAGATGTTTGGTCTTGTTTGGAGGAGGACCGTGAGGTTATAGAAACTGAGAAGGTAAAAAGTGCTTCATCCTGGCTCTTCTGATAATATATGGTCTGCTATTTGTATAAATATCTGCTTTGTTACTTCAACTTTACTGCTCTTGGTACCAAACAATTACTAGAGCTTTAAGGCCTGGTCCTTATGCCTGCCTGCTAAAGAACGGAGAGACTTTGCACTGTCTTCCTGATTCTCTGATTGGGGTAAGAGCTATAATCTGTCATTGTCCCTGCCTGGAGCAGGCTTCTAGAACCTCTTTCACGGATACAGAATATGAGAAGTGTTGCATAGCCCAGTTCCTCCACGTTCTGCTTCTGTGTGAAGGAGGTAAGGCAAAAAAGGAAAAAGTGTCAGAAGACTTGACACTGGATAAGGATTACAGTAAGGATTGTTCCAAACCAAGGCAGTCTCTTGCATAATTCAATTAAGATACTGCTCCACCCTGTTAGAGGTGTCCCCTTTCCCAATCAAGGACCACAAGAGATTTACATAATCCTCAGCAGCTGCTTTAGCACAGGGTGAGGATCAGTAAGGAGGAGATCTGTGTGCACCAGCT
The DNA here is from genome assembly GCA_013399195.1 of Dicrurus megarhynchus. Taxonomy (NCBI): domain Eukaryota; kingdom Metazoa; phylum Chordata; class Aves; order Passeriformes; family Dicruridae; genus Dicrurus; species Dicrurus megarhynchus. The sequence goes on from VXAD01009407.1 coordinate 1,547,965, forward strand.
CCTGCCACACGCATCTCCATTGCTCTGCAAGGGTTAGAATTCAAATTCTGGCACATGCCAGAAGCAGGACTGTCTTTCAGCCAGAGCTCCTCTGGCCTGATCGCTTTTGTACCAGTTCAGACCCTTTCAGGCAAAAGTACTTTAGGTCATTTGAAGACATAGAGAAACTCAGGAAGTGATCAGAAATTACCTATTAGGTGTTTCTTTAATGAAGAACTTCCCCCAAAATTTGGTTTTTTTCATTCTCTCTTAAACTTCAGTTACTACTTAAGATCTTATGCTGTAAATTCATTAAATGAACCTATTTTTTTCCTTATCAGGTCTGGATTATGATTGCATTTCTTGTTATTCCTAGGGCCCTCAGAGGGAGATGGCTCATGCTATGGTTGATGCTGCTGTGAACACAGACAGTTGGTTATTGGAGACAGATCACAAGGAAGAAGCAGAGAGCAGACAGCAGGATGCTGAAACTGAAGCTAATTTTGAACAGGAGCATGGTATTGGAACTATAGCTCTCTTACCCAAACATAAGACTTAGCACATAATATCAGTGCAGGGTGGCATCATGTCTAAGATCTGTCACCATAATTCTTGGTGCTTCAAAAGAAAATACCATAATGCCATGCTGTGACTATAGCACCATTATGTAGTATCTTTATACGTAGATATTAATGGTGCTATGGCTTGAGAAATTATTTATCTTCTTCTCAAGGTGAAAGAATTTTCAGATGGAAGTTGGGAATTTTGGGTTTTACAGCTCAGCTATTGCAGTAGCTTTTGTCGTTTCTTAACCTATGTCATAGAGCTCAGTATAAATAAAAATTTCCTTTAAAAATTAATATGTAACATTAACTATGACTGTGCATAGCAACAAGATTTCACCAGGACTGTTCTGCAGAACAGCCCTCTTATCTGTACTGAAAATGATTGCTTTATAATGTCACTGAGTAAAATTTTGTTCCCTGAACAGCCAAAAGGGGCTGGATCATGATTTTAACCCATTTGTTGCTGTTCTCAGCTTTGTGACAATTGCAGGATCTAAGAGAGGAGTCTGAAAGCCTAAAGCTTTCTCTGTTACTGCTTTGTGACACTGCTGGAAGAGGGAGAATGAAAAGTCAAACAGGAGTGCACATTTCCTCCCAGCTGGTGTTCCAGCATCACTCCATGCAACAGCTGCCACTCAGGTCTGCCTTGTCTTTAGCAGAAAGGTGTGAGCAAACTCTGCTCGTGTTCTCAGCTACCCAAAAGCTGTGTTAGCAGGGTCGTGCCCATGCTAATGTCTCCTTTCTCTCAGCAGGATGTAGAGCTCAGGCTTTGCCCTATCAAAAAGATTTATCATTTTTACTTGTCTCAAAGCAGCTCATGCCTGTCTGTGAGGTACCACGTAAACAATCCTTTAGCCTGAGAAGCTGTGAGAAGAGTCGGTGATCTTGTCTTCCCAGGCAAAACTCTTGCCTAAATGCAATGACAAGCTTGTTTCTGGAAAGCTGGAACCTTGTGAAAAAAACGAAGTTCACTCTCCTGTTAAGATTTAAAAGTTTTAATAAAGGACAATAAGGGGCAAAGATAATAAAGCAAAAGTCACAGCGCTGGGTGCTTTTGGCGCTCAGCCAAGAGCACACCTGTGGCCTCTAAAATGCCCTTTTTATACACCTGAAGTATTACATATTTATCAACAATTATGCATATTCATAAACAATTTATACATATTCAAAACCCTTTCCAGTAACAATTCAGAATGGAATCTTGTTTTGGTAATTCCCAGAATCGATCCCACAGGTTATTGCATATTCAAACCCTTTCGAGTAACCACTCAGAATGGAATCTTGCTTCCAGCAGTTCCCAGAATCATATTCAAACCCTTTTCAAGTAACCATTCAGAATGGAATCCAGGGAAATAGTTCATAAGCATAGCTATTTCTAAGTTTCTTTTGTTAAATGAAACAGTATTTAAGAAAACACATCCTCACAACAACGCTACCTTATATATCATATTTTTCATATAGCATCTATTTGTGGCAGAGCCACTGTTACATCACTTATTTTAACATTTGCAAAAAGCCAATATTATAGCATCCATTTATCACAACCTCTTTTATGGAGACTGAAAAATGTCCCACCTCCTCAGAGGAAAATGTTATGAAATCCTTGCTCAGATATATTTTATATGAGCAGACCTTTTTTTCTTTTAATTTGCTTTCTTTTTATAAGCTTCCTATATTCTCATGTGTCCTTGTCCTAATTTATTTGAAAGGCCTTTTTGAGTCCCAAGTGGCAGAAGCTCCAGTCCAGCATTCCCAGAGGAGCCCTTCCATGGGAAGCAGTGCTTTGGTTCCTTTTAGGCCCCAGAGCTTCTTTGCCCAAGTGAATCAATCACTGGAGAAAGACAGCCTGACCATCAGATCAGCCCTTCATGTGCAGAGACCACACAGTACCACCAACCTGCTGGCTGGGAGATCCACACATCTCCCAAACCTTCTAAAAGACAAAAGCATCACAGTGAGTGTTTGGCATAAACCAGATTTAGTTCTTAGGATGAGGAGATTTGTTTATGACATGTGAGAATGTTCTCTCCTTTGATCTTTCACAAAGGTTTTTGCTGCAACAAAAATTATGCCTGTGTAGAATAATGGGTATGCATAAATAGAAGCTTAAGGACTCCACTTGGGAACCCACGTTGTACAGGACAGGGCACTTGTGGTGTTTTTGCTCAGCACTTTTGACAGAATGTTTTTTTTACATTAGATCTAATCTCTCCTAAATAAGCTTCTCAGCCAGCTCTACTAGATAGCAAAAAAAATGTTCCTCTTTTACAGATACTGAAAGCAAAAAAGAGAAAGTTCAGGCAATCATCTGAGTCCCATAGCAAAGAGTGCATGTTAGGGCAGGGGTGGAACTAGAAGTCTCCTGATCCTTAGGCCAATACTTTATCTGCTGGAAAACATCGTTTGTTCACCTCCCACCTATAAACACCTTTGATTCTTTCTTTGATCTCTCCTTGTGTGTGTCATTAAACACAAACACCCACAAGGTACATTTTTTTGCTAAGAATAGCAATACACTGGAGAACAAAGCTGTTTACAGCCCCTGAGAAGCCATACAGATCAATGTGTTAAGGGAAACCAGTCAAAATGCTGTGTAAGACTGGCAGGAGCATTATTTGAAAGTGCTGTAATGTTTTCCAGCTTGTGGTACTCGAGTTGTCCTCAGGAAAGCAGTGGAAGGAGATAATTCTGTTTGCAGAGCAGCAGCTGATAGCAGGAGCATGCTAACTGCACCTGGGAAGAGGAGGAAGGAGGATGCATTTGACAGAGGAAAATATTTTGGGGGAACTCTGTTCCAGCCCCAAACAACTCTAGCAATGTAATGCTACATGTCTAAAGTTATGGTGCTGTTTACTTGCACTTTCCTTGTAAAGGGCCCTGTAGGAGTACCAAAACAAATAAATATTTCACTATGGCTGCGAAAAGAGGCCTTGTAGGTGCTCCTTCATCTCTGTACATGGCACAGCGCATTTAAAAACACAAATCAGCAACACTACAGCATTGGAATGAAGCTACTGCTGAAGAAAACACAAAGACTGCTTGAGCATAGGTAGAAATCTCAGACAATGGGAGGTGAAGAGTTGGACCACCTGCAGAGAGCTCCGGGAATGTTCTGGGCTTGGCCAGAGGGGGGCAGGTATTTCTCTTGCTAATAAAATCTAGTCAGGAATATATAATACGTTTTTTGGTCCGAACCTGGATTTTCCATCCAGTCCAGAAGCTGACCCAAAGAATGGGCAGTTTTAAGCATTGGCTCAACACCAGAACAGCACAGCCTACTGACCTATGGAGAACTCTTAAAACTGGATTTTCAGGCACCTCATTGTTGGTTAAGCCTAATGTTTTCTACGGGTTTTAACATCATTCTCATTGTTTTCATGGATGGGAATCAACACTACAGTATTTGTGAGCCTTTGTAGCTTCTAGGCCTCAGGAGTGACATTGGAACTGGGCTGTTCTGGTTTTGTGCGTTCACAATTTGCATTAGAAAAATACACTGATGGGACTGAGGGTCAGTTTGTTTTTTTTCTCTTAGAAATCAATCCTTAGTGCTGCACCTCAGGAGAGGTGGAAAGAGATGGACTTCAACAGAGCCAAGATTGAGCACAAAAGGTGGCAAGAGGAACAGAGGCAGCTGAAGAGGGAGCAGCAGCAAGAGGCAGATGGCATCCGACGCCAGCTGCGCAGGGACAGCCAGAGGTGATGGCAGGGATCTGACTGCTTTTTGTGCTAAATGTTGGAAGGTTGGTAACATCTGCTCCCTGCTGCTCTCCTTCAGTCCCTGCACATCCCATGTTGTGCTTATTCTGGACTTTGCAGAGGGATCACAGTGGTTCCTTAATGGGAATAAAATTGGTGCTTGAGGTGTGAGGGAGTGGGTACACAGCATTATCTCCAAGGGCAAATTCCCTTCAATCCTCTTGTCAGACCAGAAGTGCTGACATCAGGCACCAGCCCATTTGGGGGTTTTGCTACCTCTGTTTGGGACACAGGTTTAATCCTCATAACCTAACAAAGAGTTCTGGAATATTAACTGAGCACAGATTGCCAGAATATCTGCTTTGTGTCTTATGCACTGTCTTTCTTTTTTTATTGCTCTTTCTTTATGAGAAATTCAAGAAATTTTGTTTTGGAAACAGGCAGCGATTGCGTCAGAGAACATTGCAAGGGCTGGAGAAACAGCTGGAGCACAAAGAGAGAGCTTTGCAGCATGTGGCACTGCTCCAGGCTGCTGGGGTTGAGAGGAGCAGGAAGGAATCCTTCTGTCGAGAGGAGGAGGAGAGGAAGGCAAAGCAGAAGTTTCAGTTCTTAAAGACAAAGCATTTGCAGAGAGAGGAGTTGCAGGCAGAAAGCAATGAAAGGAGCTGTGAACAAGAGAAAGGAAGGCTGGTAAGGGCAATTCCAGAAGTTATTTTCCTCTTCTGCCATGTTTCCAGCATTGTCACTACCAGGAGTATTTGTCTTCCACCTGTTCTACATCCAATAGCACTATATCATTTAGAGATAAAAAAGGGTAACATTTTTTTGGTATGTGTATAAAGATGAAAGGTGAAAAGTAAAGTTCCTCATCTCTGCCATAAAAGGAGTCTTTCTGCATGCAAGGAATGAATTTCCATAGATTATATCCATTTCTGACTTCTGCTAGTGAGAATCATAGTATTGTAGGATGATTTGGATTGTATTCATCTAGTCCCAACCCCTCTGCCATGGGCAGGGACACCTTCCACTAGACCAGGCTGCTCAGAACCCCCTGTCCAACCTGCCAGGGATGGGGCATCCACAACTTCTCTGGGCAACCTGTGCCAGTGCCTCTCCTCCCTCACAGGATAAAATTTCTTCCTAATATCTAGTCTAAACCTACTCTTTTTCAGTTTAAAGCCATTCCCCCTAGTCCTATCACTCCATGCCCTTGTAAAAAGTCCCTCTCCAGCTCTCCTGTAGTCCCTTTAGGCACTGGAAGGTGCTCTAAGGTCTCCCCAGAGCCTTCTTTTCTCCAGGCTGAACAACCCCAACTCTCTCAGCCTGTCTCCATAGTAGTGATGCTCCAGCCCTCTGAGCATCTTCGTGATCTTCCTCTGGACTCACTCCAGCAGGTCCCTGTCCCTTTTATGCTGGGGGCCACAGAGATGAAAAGTGAGGATGAAATTTGGCATGAAGGCTGACTGTAAAGTTTTCAATGTCTCTATGTAGGAGTTCCTGAGGAGCAGAATGCAGTCACGGCAGGAAGTGCTGCAACGAGAAGCCCAGGAGCAGGACAAACAGCAAAACCAGCACCAGGCTGCCAAAGTGAGAGTGTTCCAGAGGAGAGACAGTTCTCGTCTGAAGCTGGAAAAAGAAGGCCAAAAGCTCCGTGCCCTCCAGCAGTACCTCAGGGAACAGAACCTTTTGCTGCTCCGGGCATCCCTGCTCGCGTAAGGAAGCTGCTCAGAGGGTGAGCAGGGCCTGGAGCAGTCCACAGAGCTGCTCTGTGTTGTCAGGTGTGAGTCAGTGTGCCAGAGCAGAGCAGTGACGGGCATTAGGATTCCTGGAGAGGTCTTTAATCTCCCTTTCACTGCAGCCAGCGTGCACTTCCACTGCTCTGTCCTTTACCTGCCTTTCTTGCTGGAGTCACTGGCTTTCCCCTCCCCTGAGAGGGAGCAGCAGGGCACATCTAGAGGTGCTTTTCTGCATCACAAAGGAGGGTTGTTTTTTCACGTTGTCGGTGGGAGGAGGGAAGAAGGAGGGGGGGGGGAAGTGTTCTGAGGGTTTAGTCTAACCTTTTTTTCCTGCCTTTTAGTTCTGTTAATAAACTTCTTTATGCTTTTAAGGTTTAAGTTTTGTGCCTGCTTTGCTTTTCTCCTGGTTCTTATCTCACAGAAGGAAAATAAGTAAGTAATGGGCTTTTTGAACCAAACCACTATACTAAAATTGGTGTTTCTGCCTGGTTACCCCAAACTGAACCCGCAAAAAATTCACTTCCGAGGCTGAAGGAGTCTTCCTCAAAAACTCAAACTATGCTAACCCATGACTGGGGAGAGTGGAGGTGCCAAAGAGGAGGAGGAGGAGGAGGTTATACTGGTCACATCCTGAAGTGCTCCCTCTTCCTCACATCATCTAAGGTACAAAATACAGTGGTTGTGTCTCAGGGGATGCTCTGATCACCTCTGGGTAACCAGAAATTTCAGATGGATATTTAGGAAAGGAGAATGGACATGGCACGATTTATTTGCTGAAACAGTCGGAGCTATATGGAAATACCTTTATTTTACACAGAATTATGCTAAAGTAAATACAATATATGTGATACTTTGTTTCAAGTAATGCCTGGAACCAACCTAGATACAAAATTTAAATTCTGCCTGACATTCTGTGTACACTTTGAAACATGATACACATTTTCTGGCACATTTTAAAAATTTATGCCTCTTACAAGAATACAGCACCAGTGATAATGGCAGTTTCTTTTAAAAAAAGAAAAAAGCAAAATTAAGAAAACTTGTAAAAGGGAGCTCGTTTGAAATCCTGCCAAATCCTCTGGATGGCCAGCAGTTTCCTAGCAGTGTCAGACTGCATTCCTCCAGGGATAATAGAGAGGCTATGCCTTCAGCTTTTCCCTAAAAAGACCAAGTTAAGTCTCTCATCCAGATGTTTACAAACTACTCTAAGGCCTTAATAGCTAAAATGGTTATTTTTAAACTTTAGGATCCATAATGTGCATGAGCCAGCCTCAGATTTTTGCTTAAAGAAAAAAAAGGGAAAAGGAAAAATGAACCTAAATATAAGGTGAAGGCTTTAACAAACAAAATGTCAAAGTTAAGGTCTGAAAAAAATATAACTTGCATCAGATTATGGAAACTACATGTGAGGCACAATTTTGCATTTTAGACGTGAAATCCCATCATTTGGAACAGTTTCCACTCTGTTGAGTGTCTGGAAAAGCTGGCTGGAATTTGCTCAGCAAGAACATGGATGGTTGTGCCCCAGACCTGGCACCCACCCCACTGAGGGAATGTGGGTGCTGGTGGCACACGGAGATTTTCTTTAGGGTAATGTTTGGGGGTTGCTTGCTTCTCTTCTTGTTTGGGTTCTTTGACATAAAATCCTGTGCTAGTTAGGACAATGCCTGCTCATGACTCTAACTAGACTGAAAGAAACAAGCCTAAAACTTAAAAGGTAAGAAACTCTAGTCCTGCTTTTATCCTTATGCACTTGGAAATGGAATATGCAGTGATTAAAGGAAAGTATATGAAATATACTGAGCTGAATCTAAACTTATTTTTCAGACTTCATTTATGTGCTATTAATCATTACTTTATAATCACCATAAAACAGCAGATTGTCTGCTTATGTACTTTCTCTTCATTGCTTAACCACCTGAGAACAGACCACTGCAGAGACCCTGCTCTACTGCTGTTTCACACAGGGTATATCTGGGAATATATTTAGTACCACACTATTTCCAATCATTCATGGACTGTATTTCTCACTATTAAAATGCAGCCATAAAATAATTTTAATACTGCTATTAAAATAACTGACTGTAAATGCCACGTATAATCCAGCTCTTCTGCTGGCTTTATTTGATTTTAAACATTTGCAATGTGGTTTTGATCCAGTAGGAAAATGCTTGGACTCTGGTTTGAAAACTGCTGGAAAAATACCCTAAGTATCTGCCTATCAGTTAAGGTTTTGAGTAGAGTGAAACCAGGGGAGCACCAGGGAGGGTAGTAGAGAAAAATCACACAGAAGGGGGAAAAAAAACCTCTTAAGTTTCAGAAATAGAAAAATTAAGACCAGGACAAATATTCCCAGAAGTTGTTTTTTATTATGGAATTAGGTTTTTCTGCCCAGGTAAATATTTTATTATGCTGTTTATAATTCAAACTCCCATCATAATGTACGAGAGTACAGAAGTTTGAACAAAAATTGAAATAGTCTGTTTTTGTCATCCACCTGACTAAGAACAGACCGCTACATGCAGGATGTTAGGACACTTCTACAATAAAAGTAGAAGTTAAAAGTACAAAAGATAAACAGGTTTATTGGCTTTTTTCAGCCTGAATGTGTTGCTTAGGTAATGCTAGAACATCATTTGTCATACCACAGTGACAGGTATGTCAGTAAATTAAATATTTAACCTGATGTATTTTAAAACATACTTGATCAATGAACATCTTTTTGAAGATGTTTTTAAAAACTACCAGAGCACATTAGCTCTTAGCACTGTGCAATGAATGGGAAATGTCCAATTGTGCAAATTCTTCCTGCTTTCTGGAATAGACCTTTCATGGATCATCCCATGGCTGGTGCTTGGCTGAAATGACTGAAGGCAGCATTAGTGGAGAGCAGCCACTACACAGCATATCCCTGGGGCACATGTGACGTCTCCCCTTCAGCTTCGCTCTGTGTCAGCTCACAGGCAGCACAGGTAACCCCCCACAGGGAGAGGGCAGCAGCCACAGGAGTCTATTTGAGGGCAGAAGCTGCAGTTTTGATGAGCAGTGGCTTAGCTGCCTCCAGGATGTCCAGTTCAGGGTCCAGTGAACGTCCTAGTCCTTCCAGAACCATGATGGCAAAGATGATGGAAGCAAAATTGCTCTCGAGCTTCACCTAGAACCACGACAGACTGAATGGACTCAGTGGACCTTATTTTCTTCTGTACCCCTTCAACCAAGGTACCAGCTCTGCCTAAGCTGAGAGGGAAGGGAAGAGGCTGGGGAGAGCATTTGCACACTTGAAACTATAATGTAACTCCACCAGTTGGACTCTGCAGCCCTGTGGCTGACAACCTTCTCACCTCTACGTCTCTTGATTTCCAAAGTTGTATGCAACTGTGGGAACTTGTCCCCCAAGTAATCAGTTTTAAGGAGGTATCTATAGTCTAAGGGACTATCAAAAGATAGGAAAAACTATGTGTTACAAAAATACTCCTTTTGGTAAACAGTATCGACCATTAAATGAAGTATTGAGACAAAAAAAAGCCCCAATGAAACAGAAATTTGGCTTGGCAGAATGTGTATAAGACCTGAGAAACACCATGCCTGCAACACCTGGATGCATTCCTGCAGTTCCTCTCCTAGCAGTTTGTTTCAGAAGTCAGTCCCCCTCTTTGCTAGCCTGCCATGTTCCCAGCAGTTCTCCCTCCCGAGATGAACTTCCAGCTATTAAAGGCAGACAGTGACAGGACCTCACCTTATGGGTCATCAATAGTTTGAAGACACTCGAGAGGAGATTTCCCACCTGAAGCTGGAATACACAAGGAGAATTTAACAGCTGATCAAAAAACCCTTTTGTTTCAGTTTTCAGTGCCAAGCTGCACTGAATTGCAGGTAAGTGAGGATGTGACATTGTGCACTTGCCTTTCCCAAGGCAATGGTGTTCCCCCGGAACTTGGTCACAAGTTCTGCCATCTCAGCCTTGAACCGCTCGATGTCCTGGCACTGGTTGGCACGGGCATGGTGGAGGATCAGCTCTGCCACCCTCTCCCCCTGAGAAACAAGTTGAAAACCACAATCAGGACTTGCTCACTGGTGACTTGCAATCAGATGCTTGCAGTTCTTGATTTAGTAGCTGAGAAGTGCCTCTGGCAGCGCAGGATGGGCCTGGATACAGGGTTTTTAGCATGGGCTCCTTGGCATGCTTCAGCAGACCAAGACAAAATGTGTCCCTCTTGAGGTGTGTTAGTGAGCCCCTCACCCTGCAGCTGAGAGACAGCAACAGGCCAAGTAGGAGCATGTCCCGGTTTTAGAGACAAAATTTTTAGGAGGAGATGCTCTGGAGTGAGCACCTCCTCCCAAGGGAAAGGGGCCTCCCCCTTTCCTCCACCAAAGGGGGAAAATTAACAAAAGNGGAGCCTCATAACAGCACCCCAGGACATGGTCTAAAGGAAAATGCTGCTGAGATGGGCTGGTTCCTGGTGTACTGGGGCCTGGGGCCTCGCGGCTCCAGCCCCGCGCCCCGGGCCCGCCCCAAAGATACAGGGACTGGGGGCACTGAACAGGCGGCTATGGAATAAAGGAGCCTCATAACAGCACCCCAGGACATGGTCTAAAGGAAAATGCTGCTGAGATGGGCTGGTTCCTGGTGTACTGGGGCCTGGGGCCTCGCGGCTCCAGCCCCGCGCCCCGGGCCCGCCCCAAAGATACAGGTACTGGGGGCACTGAACAGGCGGCTATGGAATAAAGGAGCCTCATAACATCACCCCAGGACAGAGCACAATGCTTGTTCTCAGAAGGAGCAGGAGACACCAGCACTGGGTTCTCTAGTCCATCTGACTGTGCTTCAAGTGGGCAGGAGGATAAAGCAGTTCCCCTTACATGGAGGAGCCTAGCAGAGGTCAGACCCCCCTCCCCACACACACATCAGTTTTGCTTCCTCTTGTTTACAGATGCTGACACAATGGAGGAAGCAAAATGGAGGAAGGCAGCAGCAAGGGCACAGAGGGGAACACGTGTGGCAGATCAAGATATTAACCCATTCCCTCCTCTTCTCTAGCAAAACCTGACAGATTCTGCAACAGTGGCTCCCAGGCACTCGTAACTTGCAGCAGAAGCACTCCTAACCAGGAAGTGGCAGCCAATGCTTCCCATTTAGCACCTTCTAGTTCCTGGGGCCCTGAAATTGCTCTACTCTGGCAGCCTCCCTGCTGTAGCTGAACATCTTATCCCTGTGTTTGGGGATAAGATACTAGCAAGCCTCCTTGCCCCTCTTAGCACTTCAAGGGGAAATGGAGAGAAAACTCTCAGTTTGGCTGTCAGATTCCCCAGCCTCAGCTTCCCAGCCGCACACCTGAGGGGCCTCACCTGTCCCTGGACCACGGCTGTGAACACGGCGCGGAAGTTGTGCATGTCGGCGCTCTGCAGCTCGGCCACGATCCCGGCATCCAGCAGCACCAGGCGCAGCTGCCGCGGGGGCGGCCGCACTTCCAGCACCAGGGTGTCACACAGGTCCAGCACGGCCGCCTGCTCCGCGCGGGGGCTGCCCGGCCGGGCCGTGCCTTGAACCAGGATATTCCCGGGGTGCAGGTCGGCGTGGACGAAGTTGTCAACAAAGATCTGCGGGACAGGTAAGGCCGAGAGCAGCTCGTTCCAAGCAAACCTGCCCACACCAAAGCCCCCGGGCAAATGGCAGAGGGTTGTGTGTGGTCTGTTCTCTGTTGTCACCAGTGATGGGGCAGCACCACAGCAGGTGGATTCTGCTGGAGGCCGGCTCTGGTGACGGGGCTGGTACTCAGGGAGTCAGCAGAGCTGCGTGAAGCAATCCAGTGTGTTTGCTAGAGGTCAGTAGGACAGCCAGGAGTTCCAGCAGGGAATGGCAGTGCCCTTTGGCAATTAGCCCTAAACTGGGGCACACCGGTGGGCCTTAGCAAAGAGTAATGCAGTAAGAATAGGCCATTTGCCATTCAGTGGCAAAGGTTATAGTGAATGGTTAAGTTTGCCTCGTGCAGGACACCAACCCACATTACAACTGTATTGAAAAGCAACGAAAACCAGAGAAGAGGAAATAAATCTGTGTAGCTCTTCTCTGACTCTGCTAGCACTTAGCACCAGAAAGGAATGGCAAGAGGACAAGAACAAAACAGTACTTCCCCCCCTAACCCTCCTGGCAACCTGGGACTGCAGGACTTCCTGCCCCAAGGACTTTCTTTGTATTTCATTGATTTCTCCTATGAATTTGTTCAACTGCCATGTAAAAAATCAGAGCTGTGTGGAAAAAAAATGTTTTGGTGTTGCCTGAAAAAAATTACTTCTGCTAATTTTATGTCCTCCTCATGGAGAAACTGTACACAATAGATCCATATTCATTCTTGTGCACTCATGACTGTATAATCTCTGTCATAAGCTACTCATCTTTCTGCTTTCCAGATTTAAGAGTCCAAATTATTTCACCATTCTGGTATGGAAGCCATTTCACATGAGTAATCATCCTATCTGCCTTCCTCTGTACCTCTTCTAGTTCTACTGTAGCCCTTGAAATGGAAGGTCCTGGACAGCGAGGGACTAGAACTGCACAGTACTCAAGAAGAGGTATTTGTTTTACTTACAGACATAATGTTGTTTCTTTGCTCTTTAGTTCTCTCCTACTCCTAAAATTTGAAACCAATCTTAGCATAAAACTATTCTAGTTCCAGCATTGCTTTTCTGAGTGGTAAAAGCTATTTCAGAGCCTGTCATACTACATGGAGCCAGAACTGGAGGCTCACTCTTGCCCTAGCACAATGCTGCAGTTAGCAGCAGCATTTCATCTGACACGCCCTGCCCACTCACTCAGTATTGTCAGGAGCTTTTGCACCTCTTCCCTGCTGGTTCTCCTGGCTCCTCACAAGACACTTATACCACCCTCTCAACACTCCTTTCCAGATTATTTGGGATTATTTCAGATACAGAAGAACTAGATGGCCAGAAGCTGAATCGGCCAGGTTTGTTTTCTTTACTCCAGGTTTAGTTCTCCCTTACAAAAAGGCAGTTTTAGAGGAGTCAATAAATGAAGAAACCAGCTCACTGATTTCCCTCTGAGTCACATCCACCTGCAGAGCATGTGACATTTGCTAATAATGTTGCACTTTAGGGTACTTGGGCAATATGTGAATATGCAGGGAATGGATTAGTGGGTGTCCTATGCAAAGGCTGACCGAGGTGCAGAGGTCAGTCTGACTGTGTGCAGGCAGATGGCCCCTCTGCAGTGGCAGAGCCCTGTGGCAGAGCCTGAGCAGGGGTGTATCCAGCCCAGGCTTTACACAGACCAGGTACAGGTAGGAAGCAAATAGGTTCTCTCTTTAGCCCCATTCTCTTATCCAAACTGAATAGCTTCTGCAGGAAAACAACCTTCACTTGCAGCCCCAGCCAAGTGCCTACCATCTTTAGCAGCATGTCCATGCCCATCTTGGCCAGTCTCTGCCGCAGCTCTGTGCCAATCTCCACGTGCAGGTAGCGCGAAATGGGCTCACTCTCCTGAAACAGAGACAGAGCTGGGGTCAAACACCCCCTGCATCCCACCTTCAAACACACCTTCACCTGGGTGCCAAGAGTTCAGGGCAGCTGGTAACAGTACCCTACAAAGGACTGGCCACAGAGGGGCTGTACCTAGTGTGATGGAGAACGTGAGAGAACCAAGGGTTTGTTCCTTGGACAGACGGACGGTATTCCAGGGCCAGAAATGCCCTTGTCAGGATGACATGCAGGAAAACTAAGCCTGAGAGTAGCTTTGGTCTGTGACTCAAACATCCACAAGGGAAGCGAGGCAAGGATCAGAAAGTGTCACATTGCTGAGCTCCTTGCTTTGACCCACCACAGAGGAGAGGTGAAGCGTGGTGTTGGTTTGCAAAGCACAGGCAAGCACATGGTGGCTGGACACACTGCTGGTCTGCTTGGCTTCAGGCCAGGTGTTCACTTCCATATGGAGTTGTCTGCTACCTGTCTTCTGGGATCCACTGCTTGCAAACACAAAGAGTGGAAGAGACACTAAGGACATACATCTCCTTAGGCAAATAAAAAAGCATCCTTCTGCCTCCAATCCCTCCTTCTCAAAAAAACCACTTTCTTGCCATGTTCTCCTTGGGGCCTTCTCACTGCAACCATCGCTCCCAGACCCTGCAATTCTTACCTCAAATGTTTCCACTAGAACATCTGCCGTTACCAAGGGCCAAAGGGGAGTTGGAAACTTCACAAAATCGACATCTAGGAAATTTTGCCGGAAGCGCTCCAGATTTCTGGCTTCATAGCGCAAGTCAATCTCAAGGGAGAAACAGAAAAGCAGGTTGGAAATTAGATTCAACTAGGATTAGATCTTCAGGATCCTGTGTGAGGTGCAATATTCAATACCAACAGAACTAGTCAGAAAGCCAGAATGGAAACAAAATAAGAGTGGTGCTTCTTACATGCTTATAGCTTCCCTGATGGAAGAGGAGCAGACTGGGTAATGGATGGTCCACAACCCAACACCTTTGAAATAGGGGTGCCTTACTAGAGGCATGGTGTCTCAAAATAGGCCAGGACCACGTTATATTCAAGGATACAACAGGATCCTGAACTGAAGCTTGCTGTCCAAATAGCAAGGCAGGCAGACAAAAGAATTGCAGCCCCAGCCTCACTTGACAGAGAGGCAGCCATAGCAGGAAGAAATTTAATGTAACACATACAAAATAATCCACTATGCCAAGTCCAGGCCCTGGTTCCTCAGTGATCCTGTGTCTGTCTTGACACAAGGGCATCTCTCCTACTGTCTGCTGCTGCTCAAGGAGGAAGGATAACCTTGCCTCACCTCCCATGTCTGGCACTGGGGAATATCCCAGGAATACTTTGTGTTCATTCAGAGCAAAACAGCTACAATGTTCTCCTAACCCTCAGTGTTCTGCACATCCACCCAAGCTCTGCCGAACTGGTACAAATGACCCCGAGTCACATCTGACCCCAGTCAACAGTTCCCAGCATGGATTTACTGTGTAGAGGTTTCGCAGTTGTAGAAAATAATTAAGACTTTCAAAAGCTTGTTACAGACTTCAGACTCTGCAATCTAGACACAAAAATGAAATTAGCAGATAATGGCTCATTTTATAGAAATGTAAGCCTAATTAAGCCTGCAATAAGATCTTTGTCAGTTTGATAGCAGCAATGTTTCAGGACTGTGTCTTTTTAGAAGACATTAGTGAATCAGGATGTTTTCAGATCTGTTTGCAAAATTTTACTGACACTGTGAGTCTGATAATACAAAACAGAATGTGTTATTAACTTTTATGCCTATATATATATATATATCAGTGCTAACAAACATGACTAGCGAGTACAGATTGCAAACATATATGTAGAATTATAGAAAAAAACCCACATGCCTGAGCACTTGCTTGGATAGATTCTTTTCCTAAGGACAGGTGTCTAATCAGTGCTCACCTTTCACAATGCTGCAAGAAGGACTGTGACTATGGCTAGCTAGCTGTTCAGGCTGTCCACTAGAAAACACATTCAAAGTCTAAAAATGATTTTCAAAGTCTAAAAATTATTTTTAAATCTAATAAAGACTGCTTTTTCATTGCTTTGCTACTTTGTGAGCATATAAGCTTTCCTACAGTAACGTTATGTGATTTGATTAGACTAAAGAACATAAGTAAAGAACTAGCCAGCCCTCATCCAACCATTTAAAATGAGTGGTGAGAACAGAGTTAGAGCCAGCCAGTAGCAAGACAAAGGGCAGTTTTGTTTCAGTAGCTGGGGATCATGGCATGGCACATACCTGCTGCATCATAAGCTTCTCAAACTCCTCCACAATCTCTGTCAAACTGAGCCACTTGAACCCAGGGAGAAGTCCAATGATGCGGCTGCCCATCTTCATGAGAAGCAGATCCATCTGGACTTGGTGGACCAGCCCAGGGTGCAGGACCTGCACAAGAATGAGCAGTGGCAACATCAACCCTCCAGACGCTCCATTTCAATGGCCTCAAGTGATACATTTCAAATACACAGAACCCAGCTTATTAGACTGGGAGCCAACCAGCTTCCTCGGCTAGTCCTCAGAACAATTCACATTTTGCCATTGATTAGGTTGTAGAGAAACATTTTATCATTGCCAAATGCAGTGTGGATTCTGTGCTGGAGACTACAGTGTCACCCAAAGACATTTTCCACCACTTTCAGTCTCTTGCCCTGTCCCTGACTAGTATTTGAAGCTGCTCAAATACAAGGTTTCTTTAAATAAACTTTGCTAGAAAGCACTTATATGTTCCAGATTTCTTCATGTGAGCAGAGAAGGGGGATCAGCCTCTGGAAGGTGCAAGCAACCTTAATATTAATTCTTTTAATGTAACTTGGGCCCTTGTAGGCATTCCTAGTACCCACATGCCACATCAAATCTTGAGCTCTCAGTTTGGGAAGAGCTGGAGCCACTGCAAGCGTGGATTGTGGCTGGCTGGAAGAAAAGCACTGAGAAAGGACACCAAGAGACACAGCATCCCTTCTTGTTCTACCTGGCCCTAGCCAGCTACTTCTCTCCATGGGAATTAAAATCTGACGGATCTCATCCAGCACACTCCATTTTCATACACCTACCATTCAGGCACATGACTTACTTTAATGGCTACGGGCATGAGATGTCTGGCTGATGAAGGATTTGCATTCAGGAGTGGCTTGGCCATCTGCTCCATAAGGGACATCCTACTCACGGGACTTCCCTGGGAGCAGTCTGCAGAACTCAGTTCCTCCCTGCTCCTCTCATCCCGTATCTCCTCGCTCTTCCTCCTTCTCAACCACCCGAGGAGGCCTCTTAAGCCTGACACTTCCCACGCTTCAAAGGCGGACCTGAACTCCGAGTGTTGCTCCAGCTCCTTGGCCCGGGAGCCGGCAATAGCAGCGAGGTCAGCGTAGGCTTTATACACCTGGGCAACGCAGCCCGAGCCCACCGGCTCCCGGCTCTGGAACTTGAGGATGCCCATCCAGTCCTCACCGAAGGCCTTCCTCAAGAGCTCGTCGGTGTGGCCCCACGGGTGCGGGCTCACCTCGACGTGCAGCTTGGAAAACTCGTCACAGAAGGCCTCCGAGAAGAGGTCCCTGCGGGTGCTGGCCCACTGGCCCAGCTTGACACACGTGGGGCCGGCGGCCTCGGCCGCCCTGCGCAGCAGCCGCAGCCACCGCGCGCCCATGCCGGGCCACAGGCGGCTCAGCGGGTAGAGCAGCAGCAGCGGCCCGAAGCGCAGCAGGAGCCCGCAGGCGCGGACACCCAGCCGCAGCACCAGCCCCAAGCGCCGCAGCAGCCCCNCCAGCAGCGGTGGCCTGGCGGGAGCTCGCGCGCGGGCACGCGGGCGGCACCCGAGTGCCGCGAGGGAGGCGCGTCCCCGAGCTGCCCCCTCGGCACCGGGAGCGTCCCCTCGGGATCGGGCTGTGCTGGACGGTGACAGGCGGGAAGGGGCTGCGCTTGGGCCGGGGCCTTCACACCTCCGTCTGTTTTGAATCATAGAAACATTGAATATCCTGAGCTGGAAGGGACCCATCAGGATCATGGAGTCCAACTGCCGGCCCTGCACAGGACACCCCAAAATGACACCGTGTGCCTGAGAGCGTTGTCCAAACTCTTCTTGAGCTCTGTCAGGTTTGGTGCTGTGACCACTGCCCTGGGGAGCCTGTCCCAGCGCCCAACCACCCTCTGGGTGAAGAACCTTTCCCCAGTACCCAGCCTCAGACCAGCCGACAGAAATCGTGTTGCAGGTTTGAGGCATTCCTGGCCAGGCGCTCCCCCGCGATGAGGCTGTGACCCGATCAGCCTCGGGAAGCCGTGGCAGTGACAGGTGCTGGGTTGATACCAAGTCAGGACTTTCTACGTTTCCTCGGAAATCTTTCCGTTTGCAACCAGGAGGGCGGCTTTTCACTCAGCTCCGGTTTGTCCTGCTGGCCTGGACACCGGCAGCCCCCGTCGCCTCCCTCGGGCATCCCCCTTCACCCGGGTGGGCAGCACAGGACGCTCCATGNAGGGGACGTTAGCGCGGGAGAGCGGGCAGAGGTGCCGCTCCAAAAAATCTCTAATTCCGCCTTCCCTGCCGCCCCCCAGCTGATTTTCTTCACCCCCGGGCTGCGTTCGGCTGCAGAGAGGGAAAGCGGAGGCCGCGAGCCGAATCCCCCCGCGCTCCCGGGCACCGCCGCTTTCCCGCCGGGACGGGGAGGCTGCTGCTCCCGCCGGGCGCGGGAGGGCCGGGCCCGCTGCCCGAGCGGGTCTCGGCCGGGGGAACAGGGGCCGAGGGGACGTGGGGAGCTGCTGAAAAGCCGACCCGAGCGGGTCGGGAGCGGTGGGGCGGAGGAGCAGCGGCAGCCCCGCCACCCAGCACGGGGCCCCTGAGTGAACTCAGCCGTGCCTTGGTCTCCAGCGCAAAACAGAGGAGGAAACGCTAAACGCATTCTTTGGGGGAAGCCCGGGCCCTGCTGGAGCAAGCAGCCAGAGTTCTCGGTTCGGCAAAACCCTGAATCCCCCTGTGATATTAGCCCTGCGGTTCTCTCTCCCTGCTCTGGACAGCCTGCTTTCCTCTTACTTTGCCTTCGGCTGGAAGAAACGCCTGCAGTTGTGTGCATCCTGTGGCTTAACAGGGTGGCCTTTCTGACTCTCGCTGGGGATCGATGGCAGTATTCACCTGTCCTGGGGAGAAAAGCGCTTGCTTGCCTTCTCGCTCTTGTACGCAGGAACGATGAGTGCTAGTGGGTTAGGCATGGAGTTGGTGGAGGGGAATGTTGTTTGGGAAGGGAACAAGGAAGAAGTTAGAACTGGCTGCTGCTGTGGTCCCAAGGTGTCATATTCTAACTGGGGGGTAAAACCATGCCAGCTGTTATTTGGGATGCTTTCAGATAATCCAGGGTTAGGGACTGTCCAAGAAGCATAGCTCTTGATGCTCAGTGCTGGAAAAGTGATGGTCATGGTGGAGTGAGGCTTTCTGACTGTTTGGGTCTGCATTGGAGCCTCCTCACAGGAGCAGGGACTAGATGCTAAACATGGGCCCTTAATCCTGGTCTTTACAAGAACACAGCTTGTTTCCAAGACAGGTCAGCACTTTGTTCCTGACCCTGAGGTACTCCCAGCCACCTTTGCTCTTGCCATTTAAGTAGTTGTTTAAGTTTGTTGCTTTTGGAGAAGAGCATCTCCAGCCTGGAACTGAGCTGGGAGGATAAAGAGATGACCAAAGGGATTTCCATGGGGCTTTTATTTCCTACTGTGAGGGGAGCTGCTGGTGGTGGTGGTGGATTAAAAATCTGTTTTCTGTGTTGGCTGCCGCCTTACTGACCGCTGGTTCTTGGTGTGTGGTACTGAGGTCCAATAATGTGTACTGGCTCTGTTTTCTGATCCACCGAAAACAGAGTTGTTATTGCATCCTGGCAGAGGAAAGGAATGCATTTCCTCCACCCTCGTGTTGTGTTCTGAATTGTTGTCATTGGGGTAGTGTTTGTGGGGTCTGATGCTTGTTTGGTTTGAGGGATTTTGTTTGGTTGTTGTTTGGGTTTTTTAAATAATCCAGACAGTGTTTCAGCCTGTGAAAATGGATAACTACTATGTTGGGTCAGGCTTGGAAGCAACTGAAAACGCTAAGTATGGAAATGAGAGGAAAGCCACAGGACTTCTCAGGGTAATAAGGCGCCTTTTTGAGAAACGGAAGAGAAAGCACTGAAAACAAAGGGCGCTGGAGTGGCCGTGGATGTAAAAAGCAGACCAAAGATTTACAGCTCTGCTGGGACCACTCTCTGCCTGCGTGGGTGAGGAGGTTGTGCGCTGAAGCCTGGGTTGGCCTTCAGCACATCCATGTCCTAGCAGTCCACGCAGAAGACGCTCCCTGTCCATCAGCTCAGATCCAAAGTGCGGTATTCCTTGTAGACCACAAGTGCACGTGGAGTGTCCCAAAGTGCTGCTTTCGGTACTGCCCCCAGCTCGCTGCCTTGGGAAATCTTTTAGGACATTTTGTCTGCAAAGACAACCTCTGTGTGTTCTTTCTGTTCTCCAGAAACAAGAAGAGCATTTAGATCCTTTGCCAGACACTTACAATAGGCTTGTCTTTCTCCCATGCCTGGTGTATTTGCATGTTAGAAATGTTCGTTTTGACAAGGAGATAATAAATAAAGACCATGTAAACTGTGTTTTTCAGAGGTGACCTTAATTCAGGAGTAGCTTTTCCAATTAGTTTTTCTTAGTATCAGCCATAACAGGTAATTCATATGGACAGGATTTAAAATCTCTGTTTTTCTGGGCACTCTGAGGGCACAGAAGCAAGCTCAATCCTTCCCCAAGTTTAAGAGATTTGCCAGTGAAATCATCACACAACAGAGCCGGTCTCTTAAACATGGAGAGGTGCTGGGCATTTCAATAGCGTCTGGTAAGTGTCATGTTCTTTTGGATCCCCTGACTGCATCATTCAAAGCAGCTGGATCTCCCTTCCTTTTGTAGCACCTGACATTTATTTCCTGGCTGGAACTGTGTGGAAGCTGCTCCTTCCTAAGTGGAGGCCAGACCAAGGGGAGAAAAGGCTGTGCAGAGCACCATTAAGCCCATGAGAGTGGAGAAGAACCTCTCTTAAGCTCTTGTTGAAACTGGTTAATTGTGATGATCTGAGGCCTTCAGAACTGGGTATAAGCTCTTTAGGGAAGCATTTTTTAGCGGAAGGATTTAAGTACTAGTGGCTGATATGTCTGTTGGCAGGATACCAAGAGCTGGCTGGAAGAGGCCTCTACTATGAAAGAAATGCTGAAATAGGACTTTTAACGCACTTGCATAGCAGTTCCTTACGGGCTGAGAAGACTCTCTGCAGGGAAGAAGGGAGTGGGATGTAGCTGGAAAGAAATTTCTTGTTTCATTCAAGTCCTGACAATAAATGAGTGATCCTGGCTTTGCTTAGATACAGCTCAAATAACGTTGTATCTGAGCTATCTGTAAGCACCCTTTTACAGCACAAGGCAGGAGAAGAGACAGTGTTTTCTTGACTGTAGCTCTGAAGTGCATTGGAGAGGGCAATAGCGCTTTGTTCTTGCTTATGGGATTTTTTTTCTGGTTTTCACCTTGGAGATGCTTTATCAGCTACTGGGAATGGAAGCAGAGGCTGAAGTGTGAGGATATGCATGGCATCTGGGGGTGGCTTCAGCCCAGGTTTTAGTGAAGATGACCGTATGGCTGAACCCCTGGCTTCGTGAGGGCTGTGCTTTTGAAACGTAGCTTCTGCAGGGCCTTGAGTGACCTTGAAGTTGGGTGCCTGAGAGAAGCTGGAGTCCCTGGAGCCTCTGACCTCTACAGCCTGGGATTTCAGCCGAGGCCTGTGTCCTTTGGTGGAAGCCTAGCACAGAGCAGGCTGAGGATCAGTGCAAGGTCTCTGTTAATAAAGCACTAAAAGGCATCATCACTTAAATAAATAAATACTTAAGGTCCTACAGGCTGGTCCTATTCGAGATCTCTCCCAGCCTTTACATGGTTCACCATCCAGTTGGATCAAGGTACCCTGTGTCTGTGGACATGGCACTGAAGAGGTGAAAGTCATAATTCCCCAGGCCTTTCCTGATCAAAGCAGTGATTATTTACCAGTTCATGTCTTTCAGTGAGCTGGGAGCTCAGTGGGAACTCATGGCAGCAAGACACCTTTGGGGTTCTGCCATCATGATGGTCCAGTCCCTCCTGTGCTGAGGCAGCTCTGGGCAGCTCGGAACCAGATCATGGGGTTCCAGCCTGTCTTCCTTGCAGTTGCTCACAGAGGCTGTGCTCTTGGGATAATCCTGGCATGATGGCTGGGGTGATCCTGTGCTGAAACCCCCTGAGTTTGTAGTGCTCTGAGGTAAATACATTGCCTAAACATTTTCTGGGCAAATGTGGGGTGCTATGTGTGTGCAACAAAAACCCCAAAAGAGAGCTCATGGGAAATCTTCCTTGCAAGATGTTTGAAACACCGGTACTCCTTTCTTTAAGGCAGATAACATGTATTGAGAACATAATTTCTCTATTTTCTGAAAACAATACTGTCCCATGGTAAAGCTGACGGAAGTCAAGCATAGCTGGAAGGGCAGAGGCTTGAAAGAGTAATGTCCTGCTGGAATGAATGCTGTGAGTGCTGGCATAATCTTCATTCTTTGCTTCAGTGCTTTTTCCCCTCCCCAGGTTAGGGAAACCAGCTGCAGCTGGCATATTGTTATTTTCAAGGATTTAGCGAAGCAGATGCAAGCATTAGTGGTGATTAAAGGTCAGTTTTTATTGATTAAACTTGCTAGGAGCTAGTACATCTCTGAGGCCTTCTTGTGTGCTTTGGGCAAGATGGTCATCCCAGTGCTGGGGCACTGCCAGTCAGGTTTGCTTGGGGTCTCCTGGTTTTCTTGTTTTTAATGGCTGGTGCCAACAAGAATTTGTCTTGACTGTTACCTGCATGTGCTGTTACAGATGACCTTTGCTGAATGTGAGGTGCATCTGTGTCTGCCATCTAACACGCAACTCCTTGGTTGGGGTAAAGGCTCGGGCTGCTCTCTGGGAGCAGGAGGGCTGGGAAGGGAGGTGTTTGCGCTGCAGCCGAGCTGCCGTGTCCAGCCCGGGCAGGAGCTGCTGGTCCTCAGTCCCCCTGCACTGCAGGCAGAGCTCTGGCTCAGCCCTGTGCTCCTGGGCTGGGAACTGGCAGCGTTTACGTGATGAAACGGAGCAGAAGATGGCTTTTCCTGAGCTCTGCCTTTGCCCATACATGCGCTGGCCCAGAGCCAGGATGGAAACTCTGTCCTCATGAGCAGAGAGAGGGAGATGGGAGGAGCGAGAGCTGAAGAGGGGCCCAGAAGCAGAGGGAGTTAAAATAAAAACACCAACTCACAGAGAGAAAAGCCTGGAACAGATGGGCCTGGCCATGCCCTGGGCTCTTCATGCAGTTGGCTCCACGTGCAGTGCTGACAAGATCTCATCTCGGAGTGTGGGTAAGGGGCCTGGACCATTTTGAGATGTGTGATGGAAGATCAGAGTAAAAGGCAAAAGGAAGGAAGCTAGACAGGTAAGCCAGCTGCAGTTCAGCCCGCTCTGTGATGTCTGAAGCGGACTCTGGGACTTGCTGCTACTGGTGCTGTGCCACTAATAAGGCAGGTGCTGCCGTGTGAGCCATTGTAGGAGCACTGCTTTGTTTTCAAGTGTGGCATCTTTTGACTGTGGCCAGTCTTGCCTCCTCTGTAAAACAGCATTGCTGATGCTGGTGGAGGTTTGCTCCACTGCTCTCTTTCCCTCTAGAATATGTACAGCAGAGAGCTATTGGTCTGAATGGAGCCTCGTGTAGGGATAGGTTCTGCCAGGAGATGCTGGCAGCTGTGTTTTCCGATGCCCATCTCCTCATCAGGCATCGTGGTGAGTAATCAGATTGGCTGAACAGTTCAGCATATGGGGTGCTGACCCTGCTTGGGAAGGCTTTGCCTTGGTTGGATATCTGTGCAGGAGACTGTGCCTGGCAGAAAAGCTGGTCTTGGAGAAGCAGTCAGAAATGCTTTGCTCTGAGCTCGTTTGAAAATCTGGCCCAGATAATTAAAATGTCAAGAGCTGATGATGGTTAGGGGCAGCTTGAGTGGGGAAGGGTGCCACCTCACTTGGAAGTGGTTGAAAGAGTTCTGGATGAGACACTGCCAGACCTTGAGACTCCTGATCCTACAGATCCCAGAGAGTAGATGGCTCCTGACCAAGTTCAGGCACATAAGTTGTGTTTCCAGTAATTTACTGGGGACTCTGGCAATCCACTGGAGAGACTGTTTCGGGGAGCAAGGACTTGCTGTTCTTTGCAACCAGAATAACTTTAAATGGCTAGATGCTCTGTGTTTTAATTAAATTTCCCTTTGGGAATACAAGTGGTGAAGTGTTTCGGTGATCCTGCTACACTTAAATATTCTGTGCTGTGCCCCCAGTCTGGCAGATCGTTTAAGCAGACATGTAGGTCACGGCGCATGCTTAAATCCACCCATCCGAGCGCTCTGGCTCCCAGTGCAGTACATCATTCCTGCTCTGGGGAGTTTGGACTGGACTTCATGCAGCCTAATTGAAGATAGTGGGCTGTGAGCATAGACTTTAAATTAAGCATGTGCTTAGGTGTTCTCCTCATCACAAGCGGTCTCTCACTCACCCACTTGTATTCTGTGGAATCATTTTATTTTAGCAGTGCCCTTGAACGTGGATTTTCTCTTCTTGTCCTGCAAGGCCTCCTGCCAAGCACTTGCTGATAAGCCCTGTTACTGTGAGCAGTTCAGGTGAGATGCTGTCACAGGCCTGGTATTTTGGAAGCATTGTGAATAGACACGCATATGTGAATGATTAAATCAACCCATCAGGGTGTCATCTGGAGAGGAACAAATGCTGAGCTTGCTTTGCAGGCGGGGAGGGGGAGGATGAGATCCCCCTCTATTTTTTGCTGAAAGCTTTTCCCCTCTGCAGATGTGCAGCTGCTGTAGTTCTTTGCCAAAAGGCGGCCGTGACTTTCAGAGCCGGGGAACGTGCACACATCTGCTTGCAGAGGAGAGCAGCAAAGGGGCTCGGGTCTCCTGTCCCAGGGGATTATGTTCTTGTGATAGATAGTGCTGACTGTCATGGAGGGAAATGGCAAATTTCACAGGGCACTGAGAGGGCACTTCATAAATATGAGTTTGCTTGCCAGTGTCAGCCAAACACCACCTTTCTAAATTAAAAAGGAAAGAGCTCCCAGAGACTTTTCAGACTATTGGAGATTTCTCTTTAAAAACATTAAGCCCCTGCAGAAGACGTGTGTTTTCTACATGCAAAAATACAAAGTGTTTCAGCTGCAAAGGATGTCGTGATCCCAAAGGCTTCACAGGGGGGTTGGGTCAGAGTTGGGTCTTGGGTTATCCAGACCTCAGAGTGGCTTAGTAGCAAAGGGAAATAAATGCCCCTTACTAAAACTGAGAAGGAAGTCTCTGCACCAGCACATGTAGCACTTCAAAAATCAACATCTGGCCAAAACCAGACCCTGGAGCATCCTCCACAGTTGCCTGCTCCATGAGAGCTTTTTCCTTTAATTCAGGGAGTTTGGGATTAAGTAACTGAGAATCTGGTTTTCCCTGCCTTGCCATGCTAGGCTACATGTACAGCAATCCCTAGTCAAATTCTACAAGACAATTTGTTACAGTAAAGAAATGTGTAAGGTATTGAGCTTTTTCCAGATGATGTCAGAAGCCCTGATCTATCTGGCTCTTGTTTCTCAGCTTTGTCAAACTCTGAGAGAGGCCTAAGAGGTTTCCTACTGGGAAACCAACACATGGTAACTGTTTTTGCATCAGATTTCTGTCTCTGTCCCCTGAGATTACCGTGAGTGACTCCAAGTTGAAGTTTTGCCATGGTGTCACCTCTCACATAACAGTCCTGTGCTTGTGGTGGTGAAGGATACTGACAGGTATTGCTGCTTAGTCTGTGCTAAACCTTGCCCCATCAGTATCCTCTTGTTTGCACTGTAGGAAACCTTCCTTATAGAATGATTTAGCTTACTCAAATTCAGTGGGAAACCAAGGCTTTTCCCCTGTTAGATTCATAAATTCCTCCACTACTCAGAGACAATTTTGGGTATGTTTCAAGGAAAATTAGGATCACCTCTAAAAGGCACAAATTTCACAAAATGTTGTCAGAATTTGAGAGGTGGTTTTTTGGTTGTTTGGGGTTTTTTAATAACTTATTCTGACATGTAATATATTGCTTCATGTTCCACTTGCTTAATGTTTGTTTGTATGGGGTGAAATTATTTGTCTCATCCAAAGCAATCTGGAAACATTATCAGAAACAGAAACTTGGCATGTCAGAGCAGTGAAGGACTTTAATTTACCAGCAACCACTGCAGGAATACAAATTCTGGCTTTTCTGTCCTCCAAACCAGTATTCCCAGATGCCTAACCCAGTCCCTCTCGCCATTCATGCTCAAGGCAGCCTTTCATTAGAATTTTATTATTATTACTGTTAATAGACTAGACTAGACTATCTGAGTTTGGAAGGCACCCACAGTGATCATCTTGCCCAGCTGCCTGACCACTTCAGGCTGACCAAAAGTTACAGCATGTTGTCAAGGCGTTGACCAAATGCCTTTTACACACTGACAGACGTGGGGCACTGACCACCTCTCCAGGAAATCTGTTCCAATGTTTGGCCACCCTCTTGGTACAGAAATGCCTCCGAATGCCCAGCCTGAACCTCCCCTGCTGCAGCTTTGAACCGTTCCCATGTGTGCTATCACTGGGTACCAGGGAGAAGGGCTGAGCATCTCCCTCTGCCCTTCCCCTCCTCAGGAACCTCTAGAGAGCCATGAGGTGTGGTTTATTTTTACTTCAGGCTCCTGATCAAGATCTGCTTTTTGAAAAATCAAGCCTGACCTTGGATTACATTGAGCTAGCTTGCTTTCTTTTGCTTTCTTTTGCTTTCTTTTCTCGCTCCTTTTCTTGCTCCTTTTCTCCCCCTCTCTCTCTCTTTCTCTCTCTCTCTTTCCCTGGAAACAGGTAATCACCAACCCATTCTTTTTTCCTGACAGACTTCAGCAGATCAGCTGTTTCACTGTCTCTGTTGCATGTGTAACTTTATTTTTTTAACACGTAAACCATGAGAGTTTTTTTCATGTGGGAGATTTTGGTATGATTTGCCACAAAATCCTCGAATGCAGAATTAAGCAGAAGAATGTATAATGCACCTTTTCTTCAGCAGTAGTTTCACAGAGTCAGCATGGCTTGGTGATACAGTGATGAAGCATGGTGAGACATGTGAATGAGGTCACCCAGAAGAGCAAAGTGGTGTCACTGTCATTGCTCCATTAACTTAAGCTCAGCAATGACCTCAAAGTGAGGTTAGGGGCTTTTTGATGCTTTGGAGGAAATTTTGTGGTATTGGTTTTTCAGTTTCATGATTGAATAAAAAAAATTGTACATAACTATTTGGAGAAAGGTGGCAGGGTAGCCCCATCTATTTTCTTCCCTCTTTTTGTCCTTTCAATAAAATAAATAGGAAGGAGAGAAAGCCTAAATGGTGTTTCAGCTCCTTGTAAAGGGAAGGTTTAACACACACCCCCTCAATTTAGCTAAATTTTGGTAAGTAATGTCATTTCACAGTAAAGAATCTGACTCTTGTAAGCTTCCTTCAAATTACCTCAAATATTTTCTTGAAAGTTTCTCTCTCTGTCGGGTTTGGGGTTTTTTGGGGCATACTGAATTTAGATCAAACTTGGCAAAAATTATTTAAGTTAGTCAGAAACCATAAGTAATTTACTCATCCAGCAACACTCAAACCTGTTTGTGATTCATGCAAATTGAGTTGCTGAGACCATGCAGCTGCATTTCAGGTATGTGAGTGCATCTTGAGCAGATAAGTTAGTTTCTGGGCCATTTC
The DNA here is from genome assembly GCA_013399195.1 of Dicrurus megarhynchus. Lineage (NCBI taxonomy): Eukaryota > Metazoa > Chordata > Aves > Passeriformes > Dicruridae > Dicrurus > Dicrurus megarhynchus. The sequence goes on from VXAD01009407.1 coordinate 1,575,300, forward strand.
TGATCAGGTAAGAGAAACAGGCACTTTTACACTGTGGTTCAGAGTTTGTGAGATGCTACTTCAGGAAGAGAGAGTACTTTTAGACCTCTCTCTAATATTCTCTTTGCTTGGGAAGGTGTATAAGCAAAGATAATTTCTTGCTAACCTACTTTCAGGGCTGAAATTTCTCCTGTGTCTTGCTTATCTTTTTAATATGAATGCAGTGAACCCACTTAGGGAAGGTTTTTATTAAGTAGATGCTATGCAGTCTGAACATTTGAGTTATTACGTGCAGAAGAGATGGGAAGAAGAATGCCTACTTGAATGCCAAACATTTTTTCTTACCAACCCAGAAGTAAATCAAGTCTAGCATTACATAAGCTCTTCTTGCTCCTCTTCTAGTAGAAGAAAATGTTTGGGGAATTTCCCCTGAAAGATCAAGTTTAGGTGTAGTTTTCCAGTTATGTCTGTAGACATTCTCCTTTCAGTAAAGAAAATACAGCTGTTATTAAAACATCCATTGTGTTCAGCTGCAGATAACTGAGGCAACATTGGGCAGCTTCTGCCTTTGTATAAAGAATGTGGTTCTGGTGAGGAATATCTAAAAATACATAATCTAAAAGAGGGGAGATTTAGGTTAAACATTAGGAGGAAATTCTTGATTGTGAGGGTGGTGAGGCACTGCACCAGGATGCCCTGTCCCTGGATGTTGTGGATGCCCCATCCCTGGAAATGTTCAAGGCCAGGCTGGATGGGGCTTTAAGCAGCCTGATCTAGTGAAAGTTGTCCCTGTCTGTGGCAGAGGGATTGAAACCAGATGGTCCTTAAGGTGCCTTCCAACCTAAAGCTTTCCACCATCTAACTGTTCATAGAGTATTTAATCTATGGAAAACGTGCATTTGCTGCAATCACCATCTTTTACTGGGGGGAAAAAACCCATTTACAGACAGCCTCTTTCCTGAGCCAGATCTTCAAAGCTGAGTGTGTCACAGTGATGCTTTTGGGACAGTGGGTATGGGAATTTCACAGAGGAACTTGCAAATCATCAGGGTGTTAAACCAGCTGGGTCACCCTTGTGCTGGCCCTCTGCTGTGGGAGACCTCATCTCTTGCTGTGCAGGAAACGTTTGCATTCTTCTAACATCACATGAGAACCTGTAAGAGCTGTCCCATGCCATCCAAAGAGGTTTTATGGACTTGAGCAGAGGGGGCTCTGCTTGTGTTTCTGTAGGTACATGTGTGCTGGGGATGAGCAGAAATGAGGTGAGTGTGGAGGGTGAAATGAAAGCCACACCATAATCACTGCAGTCACCTTCAGTGCAGCTGGGATTTCCTCTTGCATTGGACTGGAAATGGCATCTTTATGAGCCTTTAAGATGAAAGGGGATGATGTTTATTGAATAGTTCAGGGGACAAGGCTTCTGCAAAGGGCTTAACTCCAGAAGACTTCAACTTTGATATTTTGTTCCTGTAAAAAGGGCCCTTGTGAAAGGCAGTCAGTGCTGGCTGCTTTGTAGTAATGAGTTTTTCCTGTGCACAATAAACAGTATCAGGGCCCAGTCCAGCACAACATCCAAACATCTTGGGTGGAGTATGCCCCAGTGGTTACCCTGGAATACAAAACTTGGATGCACATTCTCTGGGTTGGAAGCTTATGTACAAATAGCTCTGCTTCAGTTGTGAGATAAGGGCTGATGGAGACAATTGTGCATGGGTGCTCTGCTTTGGCTCCATTATCCAGCAGTGTGATGTATGTGAAAGAAAGTAAACAATGGAAATTAAAGCCCTTTATGTATGTATTGGCTTTAGCACATCCCTTGGAAGAGAGCAGTGAACAATATGTTCTTGTTTGATAACTCTCCAGTTTCTAGGTTTTCTGCTGCAAGGAGCCCAAAGGAACACTTCAGCAAAGGGAAAAACCAAATCTCCCAAATAAGTGCTTTCAGTATTTCTCACTTTTGTTTTGTAGCTGGTTGGTTGGTTAGTTTTTAATTTAGTTATGAAATAACGTTAAGCTTTTCAAAAAATTGTACCCTGATCTCTCTGAAAGTGGAATGAACTTGGGAAGAAAATATTTTCCTTTTCTAATACTGAAAATTTACAGCACTCATCAGTATTTGCTGCCAAGGCAGCATTATTGGTGGATTCATGGCCTCCCTAACAGCTTCCATGGAGCTGTTGGAAGTTTGTTAGGCACTGCAGAATGACTAGGGACAAAAGAGAGTGGAAATGTGTTAGGGGGATAGCATAATTATATATCTTGTTTGGGCAGCCATTTTTTATTGCTTTCTTGCTGATCAGTTGGAGGAAGGCAAAAAAATATCACTTGGGGAGGAAAATGTCTAGTAATAATGTTTTGAAAGGGATTTTTTTGTTGTTATTTTCCACAGAGAAAGTGAGAGTGATTTCTCACTTTTACAGTAATTCATGACATGTTAAGGTAGGCTAATCCAGGTTTGGAGGGATTACAGGAGGCCTGTACTCCAGCCTCCTTCTCAGGTCTGAGCTCAGACCAGGTTGCTGAGGGCTTTGGTTGGGTCTTGAAAACATCCAGTAATGGAGACAGCAGGGCTGTACCAGAGCTCTGTTTTCCTCCTGGTGAAAAGAGCTCTTTTATCCTCATAATGAAAAAAAATTTCTCCTTATATCAAGTCTCTATGTTCCCTCTCATCTTGTCTCTCATTCCCCAAGAGAGAAACAGCCAAGGAATTTGCTTCAGGTCACACACCGTGCTACACCAATGGTTTTATTTTTATGAGAAAAAAAAAAAAAAAAAGATTAAGAAGTCACAGCAGAATGTGGAAACCTGAGTCATGTCTCTGAAAGGGACCGGGCACACAGGTCTCAGTTAGAGCTGACCTGGACACACTTAGGTTTAGGGTTGTCAGTCTGTCCTCCAAGCTGCCAGATATGAGGAAGCTCTTTAGACATATGTAGATTAATTATTTCTTCTGGAAGTTCCCTTTTCAGGACTGTGATCTGTTATCTGAGACATCTCCCAAATTAGCCAAGCTCTGCCAGCTCCGTGGAGCTGGATCTGGCATCTGGTAAGCACCAGAGTTTACGAAGGTGTAGAGAGATGTGCTCTTGATTTTCCCAGCCATACCTAGACCTCTCTCCTGTTGTAGTCAGTGAAAAAGGAATGTGTGCATAAAATTCTTTGAAAATGTTAGCTGCTCCTACGGTCACGGAACCATTGAGGTTGGCAGAGACCTCCAAGATCACGGAGCCCAACCATTAACCTGACACTGCCAAGTCCTCCACCACACCGTGTCCCTAAGAGCCACATGAATACAATGTGGAGCTAATTCAGTCCCAGCTGGGACTTATTTGGGAGTTAAGGAGATGGAACTGCAAGTGTAAGTGCAAGCCTAGTAGGAAGATATGTTTAAAAAAAAAATCTGATCCTCTGTTGCGAAAATGGGTCTTAAACTTCAAAGTTGTGTAGTCCCTTTTGAAAATTTAACCCTTTTCTATTTTATTTATTTATTTCTCTGGGGTTTTTCTACCACAAAAAGTGGCAGAAGAACGTACCACCAAGCCATCATGATGTTTTGCCAGCATTTTTGCCTGACAGTACCAGGAGATCAGATCTTTTCTCCCCTCTCTTACAAAGTTTTATGATCAGAAGCTGTACTGAAGTCCCTGGGGCAGAATGTAGGGATGGTTATCTGCATCAGACTCGCTCCTTATGCTCTGCCCTCGCCTGCTGGGGTTCTGCTGGGCTTGGGGAGCCTTTTAAGAGCAAAGGGTCGTTCCTCATGTTGTTTTGTGCTCAGGTTGCCAAATTCCTAGTTACAGAGAGGGTGTGGGCAGACAAGCAACACGGTGATGTGAGTTGATTTTCTCTCTCTCTCTGTTGGTTTCTTGTCCGGGCTGCCAGTGCTGGGAAGCCCTTGTGCTGGTTTCCCCAGGCCATTGCCCTCCAAACCCCCTCCTCTGCCTCAGCGCTTCCTGTGCTCGGCATCACCTTGCGAGGGAGAAAGTATCAAACCGCATGTGAAAGGGTGGAGGAGGAAGAGCGATTTTTCCCTAGGATTTGGGGGTTTTGGTAGGGCTTTTCTCCCCCGCTTTTATTGGCCGTGAGTGCAATGACCGCTTAACCACAGGGACCGGGCTGGCTCCCTCCCCCACGCTTCCTCTCCCTGGCAAAGCAAAGTCGCTCAGATTTCCTCCCAGCACGGGCGGATGGCGGCTCTCAGCTACATTCCTCTCCATACAAAAGGAAAGGAAAAACTGCTCTCTGCACAGGCAGATGGCCGACTGTTTCCTGGCAGCTCCGCTCCGCTGTCCTTTTTCCCATTGTCCTGACACAAACACACGCACACATGCACGTACACACCCACCGAGAGCAGCCTTCCTCCTGGAAAAATAAATAAATGCAAGCCTTCTTTGCAGAGGTTTATTCCTCCTCGGAGCTGTGCGAGTTTCCTCCTCGTGATGGCTAAATCTTGGGCAGCTCACGTGCTGCCTGGCCCTGCTCTCTGCTCAGGAAGGCTGAGCGAGGGGATGATGTTGCTGTACTGTGGCTGGAAGATTTCCATAAAGAATAAGATCTGCAATAAACAGATTCTGCCTTTGTGATGGCCAAGATATGTGGGAGAGTGAGGGGGAGAGCAAAGAGGAGGTTGAACGAGACAGAGGGAAGCGGGGTCTCCTGAAGCAAAAAGCAATCTGTGGGTGACTTTTTGCTTGAGCTCAGAAGGTGATGCTTGATAGAGACAGACCGTAGTGGAAGGTCATGGACTTGGAGTGGGTAAAGGAAGCTCTCATGGAGCATGCAGATGGTGCCCCAAGGTTGTGGTGATGGACACTTCAGGAAGCTGTGTGCTAAATCCTCATCAGGAGGGACAAGAGTCAGCATCCCGCAGGGTGAAGGCCACCGAAGGAGAGATTTGCTGAGGCTCCATTTGTCTCCCTGATGATAACTTATTTTGGAAGAAGTTGAGGTTCTTCATTTTAATGCTCTCATTTCCTTTCTGAATGTGAGACAATTTGTCTTCCTGCCAGGAAACTCTTTGCAGAGTTGCTCCTCGAATGGACCTCTTTGGGTTCCATTTGTGTTAGAATAGCAGAGATTATCTCACCACATCAAAAATGAATTCCAGTGTGGTTCATGAGCTGAACACTATTTTTTAGTGACAGGTTGTTTCCTATGCTGTCAAATGTTTGGGTTTCTTATAAGCATAATAACCCTGAATTCTTTCCAGTTCTTCTACACTAGAAGTGATTTACTGGTGTAGTAGGACTGGTATGTTTGTAACACAGCATTCCTATTAGGGAAGGGAAAAGCACCTACATCAGTTAGCTGCACTGGTAGAAATGAGTATTTGCCAATTTATTTTTGACTTTGTTGGGGCCTGAAGCCAGTTCCACTGCATCTGCTGGAATCCTGTCCCTCCGTGTGGCTGACAGACGATTCTGCTGGCAGATGTGTGCTGTGAATCTGGGCCATGTTTCTTTTGTTTTATTCTGTACTGACTACAGTCGTCTTCTCTGTGGGTAGTTTCAAAGCCAAACAAACCAGGTATGGATCACCATCTCCACTGATATAATCAGCAAGCAGGGATATGCCACCAGTGTCTTCTTCAGCCTTGACTTCAAGTAACTGAATTTTTATTCTTTAGGCTACAAAGCAAAAGCAAATATTATCACCCCTTCAAAGGGGATGAGCAACCCCACTGTGTGCACACATGCACTAACACAACACCTTAAACACAGGGAGATGATCTAGTAATGCCAGGAGCTGTCCCAGAAGAGTTGCCCTCTACTCCCGCCCTCACTTCTCAGGGTCTTGGTCTCCTCATCTGGAATTACAGGGTTTTTGCAATCTTTTTTCATTACTTCCTTGTAGAAAGCATAGCCTGAAACACGTAATTCTACTAAGCATTGCAGTCATTTTAGCAACCAGATTGGAAAATACTGAATCATTCTCTTCCTTTCCATGCAAATTTTTTCTTACTATTCGTTAACCTACCTGCAGGAGTGAAGGCTCATCATGTCTCTAAGCAGTCATACAAACCATACTTGCCACCAGGATGAATAGCAGTATTTACCTTCTGTGCATGCAGGACTAAATCTGTGACTGGGAGCAGTGAATTAGAAAAAGAGTGTTTCTGGTTTTTTGACAGGGTCATGTAACATCCCACCGCTAACCCTGAAAATGCTGCGTTTTTCAGCTGAGAGTGTGTCTGCTGAAGGAAACTGAAGAGTTGTCAAATACCCTTTGAGTTGGTTTTTTTTCTGTTTGTTCTGAGTTTAGAGGGAGGAACAAAGAGAAAATAAGACAATGGGAAATGTGGGACAAGCTTAATAATAATGGGTGCAACGAGCCCCACCTTTAACAGAAGACAATTCACATTGTGAGACCCTGTTTTTGATCACTGTCTTCAGGTCAAGATTTTATTTTTGTTTCAGTCTGCACTTTTCCATGCTGAGCATTGCCTCTGGCTGAGTTACTTTTGAAAACCTTCAGCCAAAATGGTTCAGCTGTTTCAGCATGGAGCCTGGGGAGAAAATTGTTGCTGCTTCCCCTGTGTTTAAAAAGAAAATCAGGCTTTTCTTTTGCTAAAACTTATCCTATGCTTTGAAACAGAAGTGCAGTTTGGATCAGGAATTTGTCCTTTACCATTCCTCAATCATCTCTACCCTAATTTTTCCAGGGCTCTGTGGGAAGAGAGTTTCAGCTGGCACAGCTGGTCAGCAGAGGTTTTTACAGCTACCTTGTTACCAGATGTGCTGTCCCTTCCAGCCCCTTGTGTCACACAGGTGATGCTGGTGATGTCCCTGTGGAGCTTCACCTACAACCTTCAGCAAATGGCTGGTGGAGGGAAGTAATGGACAAGAGGTGAGAGTAGTTTCTCAAGGGTCCATCTGCTGTGCTACAGAGTAAGGATGGTCTCAGGATGAAGTTGAGACCTGGGGTGACCTCCTAATATTGCCCACAGCAGGGCCTGCTGGCTCCCTCCTCTCATTGCTGAGGGTTAACTTCTTTACAAGCAGAGTCTTGTTGCCAGCCCTGGCAAGGGGGATTGGAATTCAATGATCTTGAAGGCCCCTTCCAACCCAAATCATTCTGTGATTCTTTCCATGTGCTTCAGTGCTCATTAGGTTTTCCCTGACAGGTGACTAATGTTGCTATCTGAGCAGAAAACTTTTTGCTTCCCCCGCCTTTTATTTCTTTGCTGGTTTAGGGAGTTGAACCAGGCAGCCTGTGAGCCTGTCCTAGCTTGAAAGGGCTTCACAAGCATTGGAGCTGATACACAGCAAAAGCAAGAAGGGAGGAAAAAAGTAGGCACACCCTTAGTCAATGGCAACCATCAGATGTGATCAGGCACAAAGGGCAGGGATGAGACCACCTTGCTGGCAGCCAAGGGAGGAGCAGGGCAGGCCCTTGAACTATAGTGATCCTTTCAGTCAGGTCAAAGACATGTAAGCAGGCAGGGCTTGTTCTGTGTGCTTAGAGAAGGAGAAGGTCGGTAGAGCAAATTGTATCACCGAGTTAAAGACATGGCACAGCAGCCAGCACAGCTCTGCTGCACGCAGGCTGGGCACGGAGAGCTCCTGCGTTCCTCACACTGCAGCGTTGTTCCCCTGGCGGGGGCTGCTTGCACAGAGACAGAGGTTGTGGTACGCCGATTCCACTCGGCGTTTCTGAAAATACAGTTTGTTTTGACACGTGGGATTCTGCCGACCCCCTTGTAAGCCCTGTGGTGTAAGATACCATAGATCAAAGGGAAAAGTTAGGACAGAGTGGGGTGAGGGAAATAGGAGCCTCTAAAAGGTACTGTAGGAGCATGTCACTTCCCAATCACCGGTCCTTCATCGATATGTTTGCATAAGTTTATCCTGCTTTTCTCTCTTTAACAAATGACTTGGCCTTGATTATCTAGAATTACCTACAGTTAGGATCCCATTACAAGTGTGATGAACTGAACAATCCTGCTGCTGGTGTCTTCGATCCCCATGAGATTCACGTAGCCAGGACAATCAGTGTCTGCGAAGAGGTCCTCTTTTGCCTTAAACCTTGCCCTAAGCTAACTGTGCCCAGCACAGGATGGCAGAGTAGCTGAGGTGGGAAGGCACCTCTGGAGATGGCAAGTACAGCCCCATGCTCAGAGCGTGGTCATGTAGAGCAGCTTGTTTGGGACATTGTCCAGTTGGGTACTGGGTATCTCCAAGGGCAGAGCCTCCACAATCTCTCTGGTCTTGGTCACCCTCTTGGTAAAAAGGTTTTTCCTCGTGAGTAAGTTGATTCATGCTTTCACTGGATGCACTGGGAAGCCCTGCTGCTGTGGAGGTGGCCCATCTGCAGGGCTGACCAGGAGAGGAAAGAAGTGGACTTTGTGTAAGTTGTCTGAGGAGAAACTGTTCAGGCCATCAGCTAGGGAAGGCTCATGGCACGTGTTGTGGGGCTCAAGTCTGAGAAAATCCGTGCCTTGACGCTCGGTTGGTGTTGGGCACCTCAAGTCAGTGACTCCCCCATGGAAGCATCTTGTTTCACCAAGGGAGCCTCTCCTGGGTCCTGTTGCCCTTCTCAGCTCTGGCTGCATCCCTGCCAGGCTCATGTCCTCCCTGCTGTGCAGGGACTCGCTCCCTGAGGTTTCGCACTGCCAGTGACCTCAGGAAGGCAGCGTGTTTGTGCTGGGAGCGCGGACACTGCCCGGTGCTGGGGCTGTGCACGGGGGCCCAGGCAGTAGCTCTGTGTGTGTGTGTGAGCACAGGCACGCATCCTCATGCCTGCTTCTTCCCCCAAAGGAAAACAGGCTCCAAACAGAGCAAGGGCTGGGGGAGGGAGCCTTGAAGGCTTTAACTGTTGGCTTCCCCTTACTCATGTTTTTCCTGTTAGTGTTTTGTCTTCTTGGCATCCTTCCTGTTCTTTATATATATATATATATATATATATATATATATGTATGTTATATATTGTTGTCTCCTTGTTGCTGTCTGTGCTGCACCCTTTGTTGTGTAAAGCACTGGAGGCAGGGAGGCATTACTTGAAGGCTGCTCGGAGTTACTCAGTTTTTGTGAGCACCAAGGAGAAACACAACATGTCTTTTTTTCTTCTTGGCGCAGAGTCGGACCAGCTGCAGGTTGCTCCTGGTGCTGTGAAGCCTTGCTGTTCATATGCCCCAGCAGTGTGTGGCATCCACTTGTGGATGTGGATGAAATTTTTGAGGTGCAGGGTAAACAGAGCAAAGGAAACCCTGAGATACGGCCTGCAGCACGCAGCAAGGGTAATACCCATCCCCAAACCACATACCTTTGAGGTATGCTTGGTTTATTCCCCACGAACGAAATGGCAAAGAAGGGAGGCCTGGGAGGCTTGCTGCCATCGCTGCCTGACCTTCTCAGAGACAAGGCTCCCCGTGTGTGACCTGTGTGCTGGCTGTGTGCATTTTGGTGATACGGACTGCAAGGCGTTTGCGCTCCCCTGGCTTTTGTCATCGTCTGGTGGCTGCACCAAGTGCAGTGGGCAAAGCTGGTGTCTTCCTCTCCCTGGAGGTGTTCCTCTGGAAGCCTCCTCTGCCCTTGAGGGTGGGAGCGTGCCTCTTTTTTATGCACTGGTTGCTCTGGAAACATCGCATAGTATCCAGTGCCCTGAACCAGATGTGCGTACTCCGAAAGCGTTTGGATCGGAAGTGGGGAAGAGGGCACTGGGGAAGGGGGGGGCGGGAGGAAAACTTAAATTAGAAGAAAGCCAAACAGCTATTGCTGGAGACAGATGATTACAGCTCATGTCAAGGCTGTTTCCTGCATGCCAATGATAGATCAGTAAACAAACGCCTCTTTGCGAACACAAAGCAGGCAGGAACTCTGTTTGGAAGAGAGAGGTCGGGGTAGGTCTCACTTCACTTGGTAGCAGGAAGCTCCTATCACATGGCCCTGGGAATTGTGAGGCCGGGTGCATGTGGGAGATACGCCGAGAGGCTTCTGCTGGGAGACTTCACATCCTGCCCAGGGTCCAGCCAACAGGTTTGAGAGCTCCCTCCCCTCCCTCTTTCCTCCCGCCTCCTCCCCTGTCCTTCCTTTCCCAGTTTAATTTTGAAACGCTATCAGATGACTGCTTTGTTCCCCCAAACAATGGCAGGGATTACTGAATAAATTGCAGTGGCAAGGTTCTCCAAATGGGGCTCAGTATCTTCTTCTCCCCTTTTATGGCCTTGATGTCCTGCTCCAGGATGTACGTGCCAGGTGCAATGGCCTCAAGCTCAGGTTGCTCTGGGTCTGTGCCTCCCACTGCTGGAAGAAAGTTCTGGTGTGGTTTTTAGAGAAAGCAGCAACCGCCAAGAAGTGCCAGCTTGATGGATGTGTGTGTGTCCTTCTCGGGTCTCCTGCTAATGGAACTCAGCCCTGCTTGTTTCTTGTAGGCACTTTGTAGGGCCCTGGTCACATTGCTCATGAGGCAGGAAAGCAAAGCATTTCAGGTAAAACTTCTCAGCCTCTGGCAGGTCTCCCTTCTCCGGCCTTACACGTACTCTCGTGCTCTCTCCCCACTGCCCTCCATCTTTCCCTCCTGTCCACACAACCTCATTACCTCCCTTGTAACAGATTTGGTTTGTGTTGGGCCCCTTCCATGTGCAGCTTTGTCAAAAACTCCGTGAGCTGTGGCAGGTCAGGCTCAAAGAGCCTGAGCCAGCACATAGGGTAGGGTGTAGTTGATTGTACGAGAGATGTGGGCAGTCAGGAGGAGCAAGAGATCCCTTTGCCCTTCACAATGAACTGTCCTGTTAGCTCTGGGCGCCTTGTGGAGCCAAAACTTGGAAAACAGAAGTAGATACTTTCTGTCTACTGGAGGCAATTTTCCATCATTGCCATCACAATTCCTCTGGTCAGGTGTTGGCAATGCCTGTGGGTCAGGCCTGCAAGTTACTTCTAGTGATCTTCTTATTGGAAGAGATGATCATATCACCTCTGAAGCTCATCTGGGCTCACGCTTGGCCCCAGGAAATTATTTGACTGTTGGACTTATTGAGAGGTACCTTGTTATTTTCTGCTGCTTCATTCCAGAGGTGACTCTTTTTCCCCTCATGTGTCTTCCGATGTGTTTGAATAAATATTTACTCTTTTGAGCAGAACCAGCTAATGTGCTGCAATCATCCTCTAGGTGATGCTGAGGGCACCATGTGTGCCCTGCCCTACCCAGAGGGAAGGCACAGCCACCTGTGTATCTCCTAGGGATGACTTTACTCCCTAAGCAGTGAGTGTTGTCAGTGAGAGTGTCAGTAGGTACCTGGTGGTTGTCACAGCTTTGGAAGGTCCTGGACCACTCTTTAATCTGCCTAGTGTGAGTGTGTTGCTTTGGTTACTCCAGCCATCCTTGTGCCTGGAAGGGACAGAATTCCCTCTGCCCTTGGTTCTGGGTCATGCTGATCTGCTGCTTGTACTGGTGCTCCTTTCCCGCAGGAGTCTTGCAGCACTCAGTAGCTGCTTTGTGGCTCACTTCTGCAAACCAAGGCTGATGGAGTCTGTCCCATCCAGCACAGATGAAGAAACAAGTGCACCTCTTATTCTGCATCATCTTCTTTTCGGCCTGTCCCACAGGGGGCCCATCAGGGAGCTGGCTGTGTGAGCATCAGCACACATCTGCTTTTACCCCAATGTCTGTATTCAAGGCAGTGTTTGTTAGGGGGCTGTTGGGAAAGGCTGGGAGATGGAGTTTCCTCATGAGGAAACTGGGTGATGTTACGAACACAGAGGAGTGCATCCCCAGCGAATATTCACTGTTCCAGCAGAGCCACAGGGACTGTGTGTGTGGACACAAGAAATGTTGTGTTTCTTACTGCTAACAGCAGTGACGAAGAGCTGCAAGGCACCACACGAGTGCTGAGGGAAGAGACTGTCCCTGCTCCTGGGATGTTGTGAAGTGCAGAGCAGACTCTGGTGCAGCTTTGCAGGAATCTGCTTTGGCTGCCTGGGTGAGTCATTCTTTGGCCAAGGCCACAAATATCGTTAGTTTTTCATTATTTTCAATCCATAACAGTTAACGGATAGATGAATAGATTTTGTTCCTTGGGCTGGTAAATTTTCTTGACAGTGTTGCAAGGCTGCTCTGTGTCTAGAAGTGAAGTGGGTGTTTGTTCCAGTTACTAATGAGGGAGAGAAGCCAAGGGGGTTTATTGTCTGGGAAAAGAGTCTGCTAAATGGTTAGCAATGAGCTGCCCCAAGTGTGTACACACTGAGTTGACCCAGAGTTCACTCCTTGCCTCAGGAACATTGCCAATATGGAATAAAAGGAGGGAGAGAAAACTGTGAACAAACAAAACTGATTTCTCCCCACCCCCCTTTTTCCTTTCCCTGCCCAAAAACTTGAACAGTGGAAAGGAGAGATCCTTTTGTTCTTTACTGTTTCTGGTGTGGTGGGCTGTATTTTTTTTAATGACAAGAGGCATTTGGTTTTGTCAAATGCCAGGCGTGGCAGGGCAGCATCTGGCAGACCAGCCGGTGGACAGATCTGAGAGGCTTTTCCAAGTATTGCCTACAAGATGGTGAGCCTGTTGTCATTGCAATGCTTTAGAGCAGGCAGACCACCCTTATAAGTGAGCAGAGATGGTGCTGCAGAGTAAGAGTAGTTCTTCTATTTTCTATTGAACAGAAAAGAGCATTGCAGTGCAATAAAATGGAGATGGAGTCTGTTGCATTGACCGGGTAGCAGTGGCACTCAAAGAGAGGGACAGTCATTCCATGAGTGCTAGAAATCATGAGGCAAACAGAATGACTCATTTTTGTGAATGATTTATCCCCACAAGGAGTTGTCCTCTGAAATGAGATCAGTAGCAGGCTAACATGGCCCACCAGAGAGAAGAGCAGTGGCTGCAATGCAGTGTCTCTTCAGGCTAAAATGTTTTCTGTCCCAAGCTGCAAATGTTGTGACAGTTGTTATATGCAAAGCAACCACTTCAGACATGTGGCCTTAACACAGGTTGTTTTAAAATTGTTTTTGTTTTAGTCTTCTGCAAGGGGGAAAAAACCCTAAATCTGCTGAGATTTTGACAATAAAAGCCTTCTTGAAATGTGCTCCATATTTAAGTCAAGGTGCTGCAATTGATGCTGAGTTAAAGACAACTTTTGCCCTCAAAACCTGTCAAGTCTTCACTGGGCTTCTGAGGGGTAATGCTATCACCCCTCTTCCCATTTTGCAGGGGAGGAAGCCTGGGCTGTCCTCAGAAAGCTGTCATGTCTTGCTTCAGCTCCTCTCCTGGATTTCAAGGAGAAACATGTGTGTGTTTAGAAGGAAAAGAGAAAGATGCTGAGCAGAGAGCAATGCTTCTTCCTTGTGTCTGTCCGCAGGTGACCTGCTGCCCTGCTGTGTGCTGACATGATGACAGCGAGCAAGGCGGCCGATGTGAGCAGCAAGTCTGGGGGTGCTGTCTGCAAGTCTGTTGAGAGGTGAGAGCTTTCCATGTTCCAGTGCCAGTGTGCTCGGCTTGTGTTTATTATCCCCAACACAAAGAAAACCAAAGGAATGAAGCCTTCTCTCTGCTGGGCACTGTCCCTCTTTCCTCCCACATTAAAACACACCCCATAGGTGCCATCTTTCGATTCTGTGTATTATATCATCCAGTCAGTCTTCTAATATTCCAGACTCACAGTGCTGGAAAAGGTCTGCCCCAAGGCAAGACCATTTGTGCTGCTGATATCTCTGTCAGTGTTTGCCCCACCTGCACTTGAATTCTTCAGCTCTGGGGACTCTTCAGACAAGCCCCACTGTCCCCACCCATTGCAGGGTGGCTTCTACTCTGAGGTCCAACCACCGGTGGCACTGTGACCCCCATCCTGGGAAAGACCATGGTGTTCACAGTGCCAGTTCTTAACCAAAGTGTCACTGCCATAGCCAGGGGTGAAATATCTGTGAGGCTAAGGAAGAACAGGTCTGGCTCAGGTCCTGTTTCCGCTCAGAAACCTGTCCCAGACTCAGTTTGCACCACAACCGAGTCTGCAATGGCTGCCAGCATTGCTTAGCTCCAGGACAAAGCTCCAAGCCTGCCAGCACACAGGGTATCCCCATGGATGCTCTTACAAGACAGCTAAGTTCTGGAGGAGGCACAATTGACACATTTTAGTTAGTGGGGCAATTTCCCAATCCCTTCTTAGTGTTGGGATTGTGGTTAAATGGGACTAGAGGTATGGGTTTGCATCCCAGTAATTACCTTTTGTTGTCCTGGTGCTGTTTCCCAGGCAAACCTCAAAGACGTGGGCAAGTGCTTGGGGTCAGAAACATTTTGTGTTGTAGTAACTGCCTGTTCAGCTGGATATTGATAAAATATCACAGTATTGATACTGTGATATCACACACTTGGAAATCCCTAGACTAAATATATTTGGGATTTTTGTTGCACTTTGGACCCAAACAGTGAAGATGTTTAATCTGAGAATGTTGAATCTGGTGTCTGGGTGCTATGGGAGTGTGCCTGGGTGCATGGGAGCCTAAGCCCACATGTGGGCTGGGATGGTGGAGCCTATAGAAATGGAGTAATAAAAGTGCAGTCTTTGGGCATCAATATGCATTTGGGGAACATTAGGATGGACTGAGAGATCCTCTGAGCAGGCACTAGAGGAATGCCAGCTGTACCATATGCTTTCTCCTCTGTGTAACAGCAGTAATTTTGCTGTTGTTTGCAAGTGGTCCACTTTGCTTAATGCCTGATGATGTCCAAAACTCTGCTGCACTTCTACACACACACATTGCTGAACCTCTCATTGGGATCAGCATGTCTGATGTACAAAAAACACCTCTCTCACCTGCAACCTACTTCTGCCACAGAGAAAGGCTCCATTTCAAACCTCATCGTAGTTTTAATGAGAGAAGGGCAGTATGTTCTGCCTAGAAGGACCTTTACCTGAGCATCCTCCCCTCTAAGCCCATGTCAAGTGCTTGGTTTGAGCATCCTCTGCCATCAGCTTTATGAGTAAAAGTTGAGGAACTGATGAATTAAACCAAGGATGAGCAATGGCTGTGAATGTTTCTTCCCTTTTTGTCTTTGATATGCAGGATCAAGCTTGCAGATAAAAACAATACAGCAGCTGTGAAGGAATTAGAAAGACCTTTGTGTGGATTTTTGGGTGAGAAATGTTCTGAGGGTTCCTCTGTTGCCCCGGGTTTAACACCTGAATCTGAACCAGTTTCTCCTGTGGTGAAGAACCCACTGGGAGCCTTGGAGAACTTGATGCTGGATCCAAGGCTCGACTGCTTTCAGCAGAACATGCTTAGTCCTAAAATGATCATCAGTGACCCATCTGTGGATCTGAATGTCAAAGAAAACAGTAAAATCATCAGGAGACAGATAGGAGGCACTCAGAATATACGGTCACCTGGAAAAATCGGCTTGAGGAATAAGTCCTTCAGCATCAAGGACAAAATTTCAGAATGGGAAGGGAAGAAGGAAACGCAGTCTGCTCCTCGCAGAGAGGAGGAGCCAGGAGTTAAAGAGGAGCACAGGATGCCTTGTGTAACTGAGAAGATGAGTGGGGAAGCACTGGTGACTCGGAAGGTGGAGACCAAGAGACTTATGAGCTGGGAACTGGAGTGCAAAGGGGCAGGCAAAGAGAATGAGCGGAAAGCAGGAACTCGGAAAGGCACAGGGCAAGCAGCAGAGCAAAAGGGGGAAGCTCAAAAGGAGGAGGAAGTGGAGTTCAGCCCTGGAAAAGGCAAGGAGGTGAAAGGTGGGAAGTGGGAGGTCCAGAAGGAGAACCTTTCAGTGCTTAGTCAGGTCAAGAAGCTAGAGCAGGCTTTGAAAGATGGCTCAGCAGAGCTGCAGCCACAGCTGCCTGGTACTTACTATTCCCCACAGTGCTTGCAGGAGAAGGCAGCACAAGGGCACACCGCTCCTGAGGGCCATGAGGGCGTATGTGGGGCTGAGCTCAACAAAAGGCCTCTTGGTGTGGACTCTGAAATCAGTGAGCCCATTTTTGGGACTCTAGAAGAGATAAGGACTTCTCATGTGAAATCCAAGCACTGCACCGTGGAGAATGTGTACACAGAGCCAGGGGTGCCAGAGAAGAAGCCCTTCATCAACCCACTGCCCAAGCCTCGGCGGACTTTCAAACATGAGGGGGAAGAGGACTGGGTGCCAGCAGTTAGGAATAAAAGAAACTTACCCCCTCTGCCATCCATTCCTCCCCCTCCTCTGCCCTCCTCTCCTCCCCCATCGGCTGTCAGCAGGAGGCTTTGGAGCGGGAAGCACAAGAACAACGCTGACCACAGGTATTTGGGCTGTGTTTCATGAAGCTGTTGGTCTTCATGGTGGAGTCCCACCTTCCCATCTTTCTCTGAGAGAGACAAATCTTCCCTTTTTGCTCAGAATCTCCAGCATACGGTCATCTCTCCAAGAGTGTATGAGTGGCCAGCACAACTCCGCAGGGTAGCTGTGGAGGAATAAGTCGTGGCAGATTTAAGGTCACTGTATTACATGGCTTAACCTTCAAGCCTAAAATTGAGGCACTTGGGGTTTTGTTTTGGTTTTTTTAGCAGAAACTCTATTTAATTACAAAATGACCACAGCTGGTCTGGAACAGTGTTTGGAATGATAATCTCTAGTCTCTGCTGCAGCATTTTCACTGTCCATAGTAAACCTCAGCGAATCTGATGTGTATATATTCTTCTGGAGTGCTTGCTTGCCTTTTATCCCCTCCCACATGATTGTCACACGTTTTTGGGGTGGGGAACATAAAATATACAGCTTTTCTAATGCCCTCTGGATAAACTGTCACTTGAAAATTCCTGGCTCGGTTGGAGAAAGGAAATCAACTTCCTAGGTTTGCTCATGGAGGGCACAGTTTTACCCTTTCTACCATTCTGCAAGCAAGTTTTGTTTTCCTGTGCTGCTCAGAGAGCTGATTTTGGGGCCCTCTTATGCCTTTCGAGGGTGGGATCTGTGCTGTAAATGGGACCTCTCATGTCCTGAGGTTCTGTGCAGTGTTCCAGGATGTGCCTCTTAACACTTGCATCTTCACAGTGTGCTATTGCCATGACAACCCAGATTATCTATGGCACCCCCAAATGCCTTTATTTGCACGGCTGATAAAAACAGCCAATCTCAGTATTGCTTTTTCATGCTTTATATGGGATGAGGCTGTGAAATGTTCTCAGTAATTTCCTTTGCCCGCTGTGTGGCACGTTGGAGAAGTGAATTAGCCGTAATTTGGTTATAAATGCTGGTTAACTGCATTAGTCTCCTCTCTGCTCCTCTTCCCCCCTCCGTGGTGCAGGAAATCATACGAGTTTGAAGACCTGCTGCAGTCGTCATCCGAGAACGGCCGGGTGGATTGGTACGCGCAGACCAAGCTGGCCCTCACACGCACTTTATCTGAGGAGAACGTCTATGAAGACATCCTGGGTAGGAGCTCTGGACAGGGAGGGGAGCTGACTGCTGGTCCTGAGTGACAGGGACTCGTGGTCAACAGGCATTCAGCAGAGGTGCTGAATAAAGTATGTTTATTATCCAAATGTAAACCAGGACACATTTTGCACATATTATTGGCAAGTAATAAGAAAAATGGATGGGATACTTCAAAGCTCATCAGCTTCAAAGATAAACCTGAGGCATATGGGAAGCAGCTTTTATTTTTTGCTGGCATCTCTCCTCTGCCTTCCTTTTGTCCTGTGGATTAATTCTCACAGCTCTGATCTGTCCATTGTGGTGGTGATGTCACTGCTGAGATAATGTGAACAGTCTGAAAACATAGCCTTGAAGTCAGTTCCACAGCTCAGGAATAGGACTGTGTATGGCTTCAGGTACCATTGCAATTAAGAAACGAAGTCCCACAATCTTTGAAATTGAGTTTTATTTAGTTCTCTAACTTCAGTATCAGATCAATGCCATTTTGAAGATTATTTCCTGTAACTCTCTTAATGTATATAGTGTTTTTTAATATTGTGAGCTAGGTGGCCTTTGATGGAACGTAGAATAGAAGTGTCCCCCTTGAAAAAGCCTTGATGAGTTTTAGTAGCTGTAGGCTGGTGCTGCATAAATCTCTTGGCTGAGTTCAGCAGATTAGGAAGGGAAGAGCTGCATCAGCTCTTGCCATGCAGCTGTAATCCTACAAAGGTGCTCTGTGTTGTTCAGCGTGGGAGGAGCTGCACTTTCCCAGGAGCAGGCCAGCCATTATTATTTTGATATGAATAAAATCTGATCATAGTTGATGAGAAAGGACTCTTAAAGGAATTGTGTTCCTTTGGGACTGATGGCAGACAAGGCAGCTCCAATCCATCCTTTTTGACATTTTTGAAGCTGTCGGCCTCATTTGTGGAGCTAAGGGCCTTGTGTTTGCTTTTTTTTCTTTTCTTCACTTGGGGGGCCAAAGGAACAGGGAGTGTCTAAGCAGCTGCTGTGGGTTTTTTGTGTTGGGGCATGATGGGAGGTCTCAGAAACCACTGAGTAAGGGTCACCTTGTCAGCTGGAATAACATGGATAGCATTACAGAGTGGCTGTGAAGGCAAATCCATCTACTCAAACACAAGCACACCCCTGTGTCCCAAGCGTGCAGAGAACTCAAATATCAGCCTGAAATTCCTCTCCCCTCTAGCTTTTAGTTGCAAAGATTAGAAGAAAACAAGGTTATGGGTAATTGTCAGCTAATAGAGCAGGTTTGGTTTTTTGTTTTCTTGCTGCATGTTAAGGCTTTGCCTGGAGTCAGTGATCTGTAATTGGTTCCTGCAATCCTGGTGGTGTTACCATGGAAGCTTGGGAAAAGGGGTGGACAGGGATAACTCAAAATCAAAAGCTGCAGTTTTGTTTTTCACAAGTCCACAGACAAGTTTAATCCACAAAACAAACAACCTGTGCAAACCTCACCAGTGGAGGGGGAACCAAGACTTCAGCCACAGGACACTGCTGCTGGCCCACAGACACGTGTGTCCATCAGGAGCTGCAAGCACACGCGTGCACACACTCACATGTGACTTAGGGGGGTTCAGCTGCTGGTGGGGTAATGGTTCCAGTTCCCAGCAAGTCACACAGATTTCCTTCATGCACCCTTTTTTACCCCTGTTCACCAATGCTTACCTGGAATATTGGAAGCTGGCAGATGGATGGCAAGGTTTACTGGTAAAAAGGAGGGAAATGGTGTCTTTTCTTCTAGACTGAAGCTAATTGGACTTGTTTAGCAGTTTGAGAATGGGACAGGCAAGAGAACCCAAGCTTGTACTTTTTCCTCCAATCTTCCCCATTGCATGACGGCTGAAGTATATTTTCAGTACTGAAGAGGCCATTGAAATTAGAAAGTGGAGCCAGTTTCAGGGACATTCAGGAGAATGTTTGCTGACCAAGTGTTAGAGCAGCCTTGCTTTGCTGGTGCCACAGCCGCCTGCCTTCTCCTCCGTGGTGAATTTGGACCCTCCGCTGGAGCGCTGGGTGTCACCAGCCACTGGAGAGAACAGTGCTGGGAAAGACTTGGGTTTCTGTCCTTGTCTCAAGAGTTGAGCTGCACTGCTGCCCCAGCTGGGCAGGCAGGTGGGAGTGCACTGGTTAGACAGATCCCACAGCCATTACTGATCCTGCTGCAGACCCTTGCAGCACCACTGGCTGCCAGTCCTTACTCTCAGCCAAGCATTATGTGACAGCAAGAGAAAGGCAGCTGCTTCAAGACCCAGCTGTCCACTGGGATATGGCATGACATGAGGGCAATGAAGAGACAAGGCTCATAACTTATCATTTGCCTGTGTAGATGCTTGGGCTAAGCCTTTGTCAGTGGTTTCTTAGATGCTCGGGTGGAGATGTCACAACCTGCTTTGTCAGAGTTGCGTTCCTTTTGAAGACACTTAGGCTTGCATTCCCCAGCACTGCTGAAGAGTGGGATATAAGAAGTTCATTATATATGATTTTGGGTGTTTAAAACTCAAATTAGTTGTGTGTCTCATCTCAAGAATTACTGGGAAGAAAGGAACCTACATCTACTTCAGAGGGGTGTGTTGTGTCCCACATCCCCTCCTCCCAATTCTCCTCCAGGGCAAGATCCTTACTTTAGGTGACTTCATCCTTCCCTCTTTCTAAAGTCCAGCACGTGAGATTGAGGTTTCCATGATTGGTAGATGTGTTTGAAATCCTGGATTGTGTGATAGACACCCATGTCCATAGAGTGGATTAAATCTTCTGCAGGCGGCCCAAGAGCAGGGCATCACTTCAGCCCCAATTAAGTGTTGATCAGGGGTCCCCCTAAATGTGGGGCTTAAACAGAGAGAGGACCTTTATGCTAGGCTTCAGCTCACAGTTTCATTTGAGCAGCTCCAAGCAGAGGACTGGAAAGAAGGAAGTACAGTTATGAACTAATGTGCATGAGAACATCCCAGCTCTTCTGGAGACAGGAAAATGAACTTGAGGGCTCGCAGGGTCTTTCCCATCTGTAGTATCTATGATATGTTTCTATGGCTGCATTTGTCTGTGTCAGGGTTTGGACACTGTCCATCAAGCAGCTGGATTTCTAGGGCTGTGGAGAGAATGAAGCAGTTGCAGGAATGCTTGAGAACAGGTCTTTATGTCTGATGTGGGAGGTGGGAGAACGCCGGCGGATCCCCAAACAGATTTTTATGGCAAACCTCAGAGATTTTCTGCACTTAAAGTCTCTTGCTTTTGGCTCTTTGCTGTAGATCCACCATCAAAGGAAAACCCTTATGAAGACATCGAGACCAACAGCCGCTGTTTGGGGAAGAAGTGTGTCCTGACCTTCCCAGCATCCCCCACCTCTTCTGTACCTGGGACTCCCACTAAGGTACTTTGATTCAAGTGGCCAGAAAGTTTCTGCTCCAGAAAGCTTTTGGGTGAAATCCAGGTCCTGTGTGGAAAAAGTGAACACCTTCGTCATGTTAGGGATTTTTCCTTTATGTCTTTTGCCACAGAACACAGTGTGATAAGAGAAGATTGACTGCCCTTCAGTGAGGTAAACAAACAAACCAGCATTCCTTATATAAATGGTTTGTTGGCTTTCACTTTTTTTTTTTTTCGGTCCAGGATTGTCTTCCCTGGTGGTGTGGGAAGACCTTCCTCCCCTCAAAGAGGGCATGGAAGTATTTGGGTAATCAAGGCCTGCAGTAGCCTCCTCTCAGTGTCTGTGGCAGTGCGGTCTGCCCATGCTGGTGCCCAGGTGCCTCTGCAGCCCCCCGGCTCAGGAGGCCTTTTTTGCTCTCTCCATGCTGAGACAGGTTGCTGGTAAGTAAGGCAGAGCAGTCCCCTGGGTGCAGGGCCAGTGCTAGGAGGGGGTCCCCACCACAGCCCAGCTCACAGCTTGGTGCCTTTTTCCTCCTTGTCCATAGAACCAGAAGAAGTAAAACTTTGGTTGGCACCTCTTGATCAGAGCTCAGGGTTTTCCAAGGCCAGCCCTGCTCTCTCAGCCTCCCAAGCTGCTTTGGTTGATTCATGTTGTCTGTTTAGATAGTCCAAGCCTGGGACAGCAGGGACAGCGAGACAGCCAAAGTCATCTTGGCAATAACTGGGTTCGGAGTGGATAGCAGGGATATGAACACACCTTTCCTGACCAAAGGGTCTTCTCATGCTTTCCTGGTAACAACTATTATTAGAGCTATTATCCAGCATTTTCAGAAGTTTTATGTGCAGTGTTTCTTGACATGCTGCTCTTTTCCAACCAGCTTAATCAGCAACTAAGGCATCTTTGGATAATTCAACTCTTTAAAGTGAAAACTGTGCTGTGGTTCTCAATCCATTCTCCTTGTTGCTAGTTAGGTCTAGAGCAGCAAGGGGCTGTGTGTGTGTGTTGGGATGAGGCTGATTTCCCTCAGAGAGCTTTGCAGTCACCTGTGCACCCAGATTTCCCACATGTGCTGTCAAAAGGGGGCTGCAGCGTTGCACAGGAATGCCTTTCACCAGGAGAGCTGGACAGGAGTAATTATGTTACACCCCAGTGCTTTGGGGTCTAAAAGCCGTGATCTGCATTAGTCAGAAAAGAAATGCTGCAGCTCTCTTGGCAGCTAATGGGTTTGCAAATGCAGCATGCATCCTGCTGGGGAGCCTGGCCAGGCTGCAGTGATGGGGAATGGGTCTGGATGGACTTTCAGTAGTAGCTCATATCCCTGGTGCAGAATGAGATTCTTCAGTGCAAAGACTCCTTACAGCCTCATTTTAACATGACTGCTCTGTGGGTGGCAAACGTTTTTGTGAGCTGAGTGTCTTCTGCTGAATCCAGAGACACCTGAGCTAAGCTGAATGAATTAATTGGTCTGACTAATAACTGCTGAGTGTGTCTGCTGATGGAGGCAGATGGTGATGCTGCCTCAGCTACAGTCACGGTGCTGCTGTGAATTGTTCAGAGCTAGGCTGGATAACTCTCCCCCACACTTCTTAGTGCCATGTAGATGCGTCCTCTGGCAGTGCAGATACAGTTCCCACAAAAGGTGCAATTTACCTTGTCATAACTATTGGGAAATTCTGTAGGAGAAGATAAAAAGTGTTCTTACTGAGCATCTTTCTGGTGAGAAGTGGTTTGCCCTTTATCTGGAGCTGAACTTTCTACTTCTCTGATGCTATTTTTGGTCAGAGACTTTAGGAACTTTACTCTGCTGCTTAAACATCTTCTGTTGTGCTCCCACTGAACCTGCTAATGAGTTTAGGAGGAAAGCAGTCTCCATAATTGTCTAACAGCATTTCTTGTACCCTCTGAAATATCTGATTCTGGCTCCTGTCAAAGGCAGCCATACTGACAGTGCTTTTTGCCTGCTCTCACTGCTTCTCGGTTCCTCCTGGCTAGCTGCTCCTTATCCCAAATGCTTGTGGTTGGTTGGTTAGTCTTGTCCTGTTTACAATCCCAGCCTCTGGATTACCCAAATCCTGGGAGATTTTTTTTCACACTGGAGCAAGGCCTTCTTGGCCAACCCCTGAGCCTGTGTTCTGTTCTGGAATGAAAATGGGATGGTTCAATTGCTGATCAAGCTGGTGCTGCTGTAGCCCTGTGGCTGCATGGGTTTCTTGCGTGTGCAGAAATCCGTGGGCACTCTCAGGCTGTTTTGACAGCTGAGTGCTGTGGCTGCCCCACTGGATTTACTGCTACGACAGTGTTAGCAATGCAGTAAAGATACACGAGGCACTGTGCTCATTCATTCCTTCTCCTTCATTTCCAGTTGCTTTCCAAACCCATGTTTTTCCGGCAAAACTCAGAGCGGCGGAGTTTCAAACTGCCAGACATACGGAAACTGAGCCGTGATGGGACTGGGTCCCCATCCAAAATCAGCCCTCCCTCAACCCCCAGCAGTCCAGATGACACCTTCTTCTCCTTGGGAGACTCCCAGAATGGCAAGAGGAGAAGGAAGATTCCCAAGGTAAATCTAGGGCTTTGTCTTTTTTGTTTGGCTTCTTCCAGGCAGGAATGTGAGCATGAGACCACGTTTTCTTTAGTTTTCAGTGTGGCAGCCCTGCAGTATAGCTGATGTCCTGGCTGTTGACTTGACTTGTGTTTAACCCCCTTTCTGCCTGAAGGAGAAGGCACACAAACATGTCTGCACCTTTCAAAGAAGTTATTTTTCCATCTGAGATTTCATGATTTTCAGGATAGATATAATAATAATAATAATAATAATAATAATAATAATAATAAAAGACATTGTAATATTGGGATAGAAGTTGAAGTATGTCCGAGGGGAAAAAAAAGGCAGAAAAGTAGTTCATATTTTGCAAAAGATACACCCCATCATACTTCCTTCTGTGCTTCCTGGGTGGGACAGTCAGAAATTGTCTGTGTGTTGTGTGTTTTTTTCCTCCTGGAAATCTGTTGTTCTTTGCTTGGTTTGATTCATGCACTGGCTGTTTCAATTCCAGGTAAGGTGTGATTGTAGGTGAGCAATGAACATAATGATAATTGAGTGACAAAAGGACTTGTCTGCAGTTATGAGCATCTTCTGCAGCAACATTTCCTATTTTTTACTTGGATACAGCATTACTCTGTTTAAATTTTATTTTCTTTCAGATCTGGCAGGATGTGTATTCAGCCCAAATGAAGTTTGGCAGGAGTCTATCTATTGAATGTTTCAAAAGCACAGTTATAAAAACACAGTTGCTTATCCCGGTCTTTGCAGGACAAGCAGAGGCTACCAGGGACAGTCTGTGGTGATTTTTTTCCAAACCCACAGTTTTCATTTGGGGAAAATGGGATGTGTTTGTGTATCTTCTTTGTTTCCTGGTTGCCAGATCTGTGTTCATGTTTGCATATCTGATTTTTGAATGCCCTTTCTGTGTGCCTCAGCCTTTCAGGAGTGAGCCAGAGACTGCAAATGTCTGGGGTTTCTTTCCCAGTATGTCTACACATCTGTGCATGGGCTTGAGCTCTGTCAGTGTGTTCACACATACTTTTATGTCAATTGAAAAGAGGATTCCAGGTATTTATTTACCCCACAGTGCCACTGAGCAGTCTTGCAAGGCCAGCTCAGAACTGAGGTTTACTGTGTCAAGGGCTGTATCACCTGAGGCTAGAGCTGGGCATCTGTGTGAAGGCTGCTCTGCCACATCAGAGCATCCTGCCTCCCACTTAAATATTTGGATTCAGAGATGCCTGACCGAGTAGGTGGTGGGTTTGTCTTGCCTTGACCTCTGGGGACATGTGTGGAAGGATCACAGAATTTATGGAATAAATCTGAGTGCTGTGTCCATGTCCTGCTGCTCCTGCCTGGGACCTTGAGAAGGAGGCAGGTCTGCTCAAGCAGGAAGCCTGGCATGGCTCTGCTGCAATTCCCCTCCCCTTCAGGAATGGACAGGGAGACCAGAGGCACTGAACGAGCCACTAAGCCCAGCTATGCCCAACACTGAAATGTCCTCTCTCTTGGCCCGCTGGGAGGACAGGGATTTCAGGATTTGCAAAGGAAACCAGTAGTGTAAAATACTTAGGTATCACTGGCTTTCACCCTTCTCAATTTCTTCAGTCATCCTCCAGCCAGTTTTCTGCTTCCAAACCTGCAGACCAGGACAGTTTGCCGGGGGACCCTCTGGTGCTCCCTGGAGCATGGATCATGGTGTGGAGAGATGGACACTGTCAAGCTTATACAGCTGCGCAGTGTGGAAGTGCATTAAGGTGTGGCCTTTCATCAGGGCTTGTTACCCTGGGCTCCTGCTGTACCAGAGGGAGCGTGGCCACTGGCAGTACAGCATAAATCCTGGGAATTGTGCGTCCTGGAGCATCAAGTGAAGAGTTTCAGTATGGCCAAGGTTGGGAAAAAGAGCACTTTGCATAAAATTCTAACTTAATTTCTTGCCTGGGGAGGAAATTAACTTTGTTTGTTTGTGTGTTTGCTGAGCAGCTCGTCTTGAAAATCAATGCCATTTACGAGGCCCGGAGGGGAAAGAAACGTGTCAAGAGACTGTCACAGTCTACAGAGAGCAATTCAGGGAAAGGTAAAGGAGCTCCAAACCATCATACATCTGAGACTTTCTGAGGACTTGCCTTGGACTTTAGACTGGCTTAGTGGTTTATGTGGCGCTTTTTAGCACTTCTTCCAGTCCAGACTAAGGTTGAGTTGGGGTTTCCACTCTTTTCTTTGTAAGATAAGGGCTGTTCCTCTGCCCAAAGGGCTTTGGTTCAAATGGAAGTTTTCTGTTTTTCTTGCTTCATTTTCATTCCATGGCGTTGTATGATAACTGTAAAGGTCACACCAAACATGTCCCCTCTTTTTGATGTTTATTTCTGGAACGTGCTGGAAGCTATGGAGAGGAATGTTCTGTCCAAAAAGTCTGATTTGTTGAGATCAAAATATTTTGTGGGAATGTGTCACTTCAGTGAACCGTCCAATGGAAGACAGTAGATTTTGGAACAGCCCCGGTTCTTTCACCATCCCAGTAAACAAATAGCCTCAGCTGGGAATTAGGGTTTCCACAATTGACTGTAGGACCATCTCCATCATAGCAGGATTGAGACTTTCAGCCTCCCTTTGTCAATTAACAACTTGCCCAAAGCATTCAGACACTTCAGAGCAATTACTTTTAAGCATCTCATCTCTGTAAAAATTAAGATTATGTCTTTCCAATGCAGTGTTTTTTTCCAAAACACTTTAATTTCCAGCAAAAGGTGACCACCTCTATTTGTTTCCCACAATTATTTGTTACTGTTTATCCTATTTCATAAAGCATAGACAGCCACAGGGTGGGTGAATGTGTTTATATGAACTTTCAGAGGAAGCATCCCAGACTTTTTATACCCCTCCCTGAAGCATCAAAAGCATCATTCAGAGAAATAGATCACTGGACCATATAGACCTTCAGTCTGATTCAGTCTGACAATTTTTTTGTTTCTTTCTTTCTTTTCTTGGTTTTATCCCATGTCCCACAAACTACTGCATATAAATGAGTATTTTGCCTTGGTGTTGTGCTTGTACAGACTTGGATAAAATACTGTCCTGGCATTTTATTCTTATGCAACTCTTCTGGCTGTGCAAAATTGATTTTGTTGTTGTCGTTGTTTGTTTGGGTGGTTTTTTCCCTAAATGAATGGGAGGATACCAGGGTTGGTAAGCTAAATGTCTGTGGGTATGTGGACCCTTGAAAAGAGCAAGGCCCTTGGGACCTAAACTGCTTCCCCCTGAAGTTGCCAGGCCTGGCTTTCTCATGCCAGTGATAAGAAATTCACAGTAAAAAAAAAAATTTTCTTTAATTCATCTTCCCCTTTCTTTTTTTCCTAGTTACAGATGAAAACAGTGAATCAGACAGTGACACTGAAGAGAAGCTGAAAGGTAAGGCAAATGTGTGAAGAGAGCAAATGGCTCCTGATAAACTCTGAGGTCCTGGGACAAGATCTCTCCTCTGTGTTCTGCCTTTGGAGAAGGACCTTCTTTCTGCACAGAAAACAGTGAGAAGACAGAGATCTCAATACTGTAGAAGAAAATCCGTGGGCAGAGGGCTATAGGAGCCCAAAACAAACATCGCTTCCAGCTCCCATCAAAGCTCCTTGTTTGACTGACTTTCCCAGGAGGAGTATTGGACACTGAGGAAATACAGTGAGATTTCTTTAAGTGCAGAGTCAGAAATGTGTGACCAGACTGGCAGCGGCAGTGTTGCATGGGACTGGATGTCCAGACACCTCACCACATGCTTACTAAGGGAGAAAAGCCACCAGCCAGACTGGCTAGCTAGGAAAACAGAGTTGCACTATGTGATTTATTGCTGGTTAAACTCTCCTGCACTGGCTGGGTTGGGATAAAGCACTGCATTGCTTTCCTCACTCTTGTAGGATTATTTAGTGTCCTGGTCTCAGTAATACTCTCCTGAAACCTTCTTGTACTGGTAATTAGCCCGTGGACACGATGAGGACATTGCTATCTTTTGGGAATTTGTGTGGCAAATTCAAAGTCCTGGCAGAGTTAGAATGCAAGATGGAAACTCCCTCACATTCCAAAGTTCCCTGACTCACACGAACATCTGATCTGGATAGCAGGTCAGTTCCAAGCTGAAAAGACAGGCATGAGCAGCAGTTGGGCTATGTGTGAGCCACAGTGCATTGTGTGTGGCAGTGCTCGTTCTCACCCTCTTTCAGGTTTTTAGAAGTGAAGGCTCAGACTGAGTTCCCTCTTGCGAGCACAACTTCCCACTCAAGAGCTGCAGTATCCTCTTGCTTTCCTCTGCACTGAAATCTTTTATTTGTGTTGCTGTGTTAGCAAGATCAAGCTGAAAATTGCTGCCACTGTCTACCTTTTGACAAGTCCTGAGGCTGGCCTGGAGACAGGAGAGAGGGTTTGCACCACGATGGTGCAGGAATTACATTCTCAACTGTCCTGAAATGTGATGATGTGAAATACAGACCATGTTCAGATTTAGCTGAGAAAGCCAGTGTAGATGTGGCCAGGAAGACTTGAACTCTTGTCTGTTGCTGTTGCCATAGTGAATCATGTGCATCATCCTGTGTTTCTCTGTAACTGCAGCTCAGAACTCCCCAGAGAGAGGATGATGGAGATCATGTGAAGTCACCTCAAATCCAACAGCACTGGGCTCTGAACAATATCCAGATCCAGACCTGGGTCTGAGTGACTATGCAAGTCTACATAAGTGTGAGCAGGAGCTCTGGCACTTGCTGTTTGCTCTAACTACACCTGCATTTTGCTTTATGCCTTGTTGAACTGTTGACTTCCCTATTCTTAAATAGGAAAGTGAGATGATTTAGCAATCTCTTGTATCTGGGACTTTGTTTTAAGTAACAGACCAATCACACCAGCCAGTTACCTCTCCTTGGCATGTCACTGTACATCATCTGAGACACAGTAAATCATAAGGCTGTATGTCAGAACTGGAAGTGCTGACCCTCAGGAAGGAAAAATGTTGGAAGACAAACTCTGTCATGATTACAGCAGTAAAAGTCTGGTATCTTTAGGATATAAACAGTGCAGATCTTGAGCAAGCTTTTCAGAAGCACTCAGCATTGCTGTGACACTGCTCCTTTTGAAGTCCCTGGTGAAACAGAAGCCACTTCTGAAAACTTTTGAAGCTTTACAGCCCTAGAGCAAATAGCATAATAGGTGACAAGAGAAAGGAGTCTAAGCCATCTTTCCAGGGCTTTAACTGTCCAAGATTTGTTACACTTTCTGATTTAAGAGGCACCTCAAGATTGCTTTAAATTACATTGTCTGGAATAGGCCATGAGTGGCACAACTTTGCCAGACAAAAAAAACAACAAGTATATACCATCTCTCAGGAAGTCCTGTCTCCCAAGCAGATATCTTATGTATTGGAGTTCCTATAGTGCCTCTGTGGTTGTTGTTTCCATCAAAAAGTTGCATTGCCACCTACCTTCCCAAAAAGCAAAGCTGTGAGAATGTGCTGTAGTCTCTGCTTGTAGTTAATTCTTTCTTTCTTTTGTAACAGGGATAAGGGAGACGTCATGGAGATTTAATTTGGGATGCAACTGTAAAACAAAGCAGGGGGGTGGTCTCAGGGAATCTCATCTGGTCTCTTCTCAGCAGGCAACTTTTCATTACTTTCCATGCTGGAATGTTTATTGTCCCATGGCTCATGTGTGTGTTGCAGTTACAGCTTGCTTGGCAATTTTTCTTGTTTTCCCATTGTCATGGGTGAACTTGTAGAAGCGTGGCACTGAGAGATTAGTTTTAGGCACAGGAAGAACTGGCATGAGCTAGCATTTTTCATTTGCACCTCTTTTCACATGTTTTTTGTTGTTGGCCTACAGCCCAGTCTGTGTGCTGAAGCTGGGAGTCCCCAGCATTACTCAGACAGCAGAGCCCTGGCCTGACCCAAGTGCTGGTCTTGTGAAACCGTGGGGATTGCTGCCCACAGCCTCCTCTGAGCAAAGGTGGTCGGTCACCTCACTGTGCTGGCTTTGAAAAATGCATAAATGAGTGCTAGGATGAATGCCTGGACATTATCTGTTACATCGTGTCCTATGTGGATCTCAGCTTGGGCTGTTTCAGCTGTAAAAGCAATCAATGAAATCCTTCTGCTGCCAGAGTTCTTCAGGGCGATGGCACAAGGTTATGGCCCATCTCTGTCAGTATTTATAGTGCAGCTTCCAAATGGTTCCCACCTCTTACTCAGCCACTGACAAAACCACTGCAGTGAGGTGTTTTGAAGTCTGTCCCTCAGTCTCTGCAAAGCACTGTGCAAAGATGCTCTGTGCACAGAGCCAGACAGAGTCAGAATCTCTCCCCCTTGTTTCCCCCTGTAGCTCACAGCCAGCGCCTGGTGCACGTGAAATCCCGGCTGAAGCAAACCCCACGCTACCAGACCTTGGAGCGGGACCTGATCGAGTATCAGGAGAGGCAGCTCTTCGAGTACTTCGTCGTGGTGTCGCTGCACAAGAAGCAGGCTGGGGCTGCCTACATCCCTGAGGTCACCCAGCAGTTCCCACTGAAGGTCTGCCTGACCTGTCTCGGGTTGTGTGGTGCGCTTGGATAGCTGGAGGAGCTGCAGCTTCTCTGTTGACCAAGTGTTGTATCAGTGACCCCTCTGCTGTGACAGTATTAAGGGACACTGAAGATAGTGGGGGGGCTTCAGTCCTTACCTGAGAACTGGCACAGTATTGCTCACTGCTGAAAAAGCAGCTGATTTCAATCTTTTGCTGCCCTTGGCTATGACTTTTACATATCTATTCCCTTTCTCCCCCTTTCCTCTTTAAAGAAAACTGATGGCTGGGAGAAGATACGTGTTCTGAAAGGGAAGGAGCAGCTTTCACTGATAGCCCCGCTCAAAATGGGGAAGGAGGAGTGGGAGAAACACAGAGCTAGCATGATATAGTGTTTGTAAATGGGATGTGACCAGAGCTCCCCTCAGACTTCAGTTCTTTTGCCACTTGCTAGAAGTTGTGTCCCAGATTAGAGGCACAATAGAGCAGGGGGAGGTGCTGCAGAGACAGGGCTTGGTGGAACTGGGGGCACAGATTTACCTTGAGATATCTAAAGATTAGGTATTGATAAGATTCGATTCTGAGCCAGAATCACAGAAATTTTAATGTCTTGCAGGCAGAAGCTTAGCCTCTGTCATCACCTCTTCATTTGTCACAGGAAAAATATTTGAAGTCATTCCATCCCCACATGACTAATTGGAAACATTCCTTCTCTCTGTTCTGCTAGCTTGAGCGCTCGTTCAAATTCATGCGTGAGGCAGAAGATCAGTTGAAAGCTATTCCTCAGTTTTGCTTCCCTGATGCAAAGGACTGGGCCCCCATCCATCAGTTTGCCAGGTAAGTAGGGTATTTTGTATCCTGATTCATGAGAAACAGATTTCTCTATCAAGCTAATTACATACAAGAGCTGTTACAGTAGAAGACTGGGCAGAGTTCTGAGAGGAGTATTTGGGAAATGCAGAAATACTGTGGGTTTATTGGATTTGTATGTCAGAGACTGGTAACGTGGCTGATGGGTATCTTGTCTTTCTGGTTTCTCTTTCTGCAGTGAGACATTCTCATTTGTCCTGACTGGGGAAGATGGAAGCAGGCGATTTGGGTATTGTAGGAGGCTGCTGGTAATTATCCCTGTTTTTTTTTCTTTTCCTAGAGGTGCAGCCTTCTGTGGGGTTGGTGTTTCTGGCATCCATTCTGGAAAGTGGAAAGCTGCTACTCTTCTCTTTCAGTGTGGAATGAAAAGAGCAGCAGCAAAGCAGCTTTGCTCTCTTCTGTTCAGTGCCAAAATCCCTGTCTGCGTCCCATCCTCCACTCCAGGCACAACTCTCTTGCATTTTCCTTGCTCCAGCACCTGACCATAACCATGAGCTGTTGTTTCACCCCTGAGCTGAAGGCAGGGTTCATCCCCTTTAGGTTTGGATAGCTGTTAAACAGTTTTCTAAACCTGTGCTGATCCTGTAGGTTCAGAGTTGTCTCTGTAGGGCAGTCTGCCCTGCCTTTGTCATTTGATTTAGGTAAGCTGGGACCATACTGTGGCTGTGCCCATTTCTCCCCGCTGTTTCTGGTGTACCAGGGTTTGAGCCAGGTTGTCATCATCACCATACTGTCAAATGTCTGTCAGTTTCCCAGCCAGCCAGTAAGATGCACAGCTAAGAGACCAGTCACTCTATCTTTGCAGTAGTTATAACTCTGACATTTCCTTGGTGTTTTTTGTGTGTGTATTTGCGTTTGTCTTGAAAGCCCAGTGGGAAAGGGAAGCGTCTCCCAGAAGTTTACTGCATTGTGAGTCGCCTTGGATGCTTCAATCTCTTCTCTAAGGTGAGGGGGGAGAAAGAGAGGGAATTTGTGCTGCGGGTCAAGAGGGACCTGAAAGTGAAGCCAGCACCTGAAGAATGGGGATCAGGGAAGCCAATGGCTGAAGAAAGGGTCTGAAATGGTGTTGCTGAGGCAACCACATGCGAATTCCAGACCCTAGCAAAAGCACAGTTAATAGGAAAATTAGATTGTCAGCTCTTGCCTTCTTCCTTCAGCAGAACTACCAGAACACCAGAGAGGTTAAAAGGTGGAGTCCTGACTCTGAGTGTAGCGGGGAGTTTGCAAATTTTCAGCTCTACAGTGACCTCACTGGAGCCGTGTTTCTCGTGATAAAGGAAAGGAAGAGTCTTCAGTTGCACCTTGTGCCTTCCTTCTTTTGATACAAAGCTCCATGTCGATACTGGGTTAAGGAGAGGACATAGATGCTGGTGCACTTCATTCCTGGTGTTATCTCCCTCCTCCTGATTTGCATGCTTTTGTGTCTTCATGCCTTTATTTCAGATCTTGGATGAGGTTGAGAAGAGACGGGGCATTTCCCCAGCCCTGGTGCAGCCTCTCATGAGGAGTGTCATGGAGGCACCTTTCCCAGCTCTGGGCCGGACGATTACAGTCAAGAACTTCTTGCCAGGCTCAGGAACAGAGGTAAAGACACTTCCTAGAGAGAGGGAAACAGGCCAGCAAATGGTGCAGGACTAGCGACTGGAAGCTGGGACCGTGGCATAGCACTGGGGATCTTCAAGGACAGAGGATCTGGCAGCTGTGGGGGGAAAGCGGGGAGTAAAACAGGGGACCACAGGGGGTGGTATGGAGACTTCAGTGACCTCAGAATCAAAATGGAAATCCTGTGGTAAAAATGAATGTAAGGACACAGCCTAATATAGCAAAAGGAAACAGGACATTGGCCTTGAGGCCAAGAGGCACAGACAGCAGGTCCTGTGCTGCCCAGCATATGACCTTGGATCTGCTCAAGGACACCACACTTAACTTCCTAGAGACAGCTTCATACAAGGTGCTCCAGCACCCTTAATACAGAACCTCTGTTTGTGTGGATCAGGTCAAAAAATAATTGAAGCCACAGCAGGCTAATGTTGCAGCCTTTGAGAATGGCATTTTCACAGTGAGGACGTGAGGATCTGTGTTGCATCTCACACAATGCGGTGTGAAGACAGCGGGAGGGTTTTAAGAGTGGAGAGCTTTAGGATGTAGCATTGAAGGACTGTGGGAGGATGGAGGGAGACAAATTGGATGTAGTTTTGGCCATACTTGCTGCAGGGCATGGTATGCCTTGAACGTGAGAGGGAGGAAAGCGAGCGAGTTGATAAAGTTGTGTCTGCAGGCTTTCAGCAGAGCACTACATGAGGACATCCTCCTCAACCCAACTGAAAACAGTCCCAACTAAATGAAATGACTGCAGAGAACATGCAAAGCTGGTTAAAAATAGGTGCTGGAGAAGCAGAGTCCCAGTGGTGTGCTGTGAGAACGTTGTGGCTGATTTGTGTCTAGAATCCTGTTCATCAATTATCTGATTGATGGCATAAACTCCACATTTACACAGTACAGCATTGGGATGGGTTGCAGGCACTTTGGAGAGTAAGGGATTAAAAGTCAAAGTGCCCCACTCCCCTAGATTCAAGAAGCACGTTCAAGTGTTCAAGAAATGACTGGATGTAGCACTGTGGTCTAGTTGTCATGGTGGTGATCAGTCAAAAGTTGGACTCAATGGTCTTAGAGGTCTTTTCCAATCTAAATGATTCTATGATTCTGTAAATTGAAGATTTGGTGTGAAAATCAATACAGACGAGCAAAATGCTGGGAGGAAGAAAGGAGCAGTGTAATACAACATGAAAGTAACTGAGTGAGCAGCAGTACTTCAGAGAAGGATCTGGTGGTATAGTGGGTCATAAAGTGAGCAAAAGTAACAGTGTGGTATTATTTAGACAAAATCCTTCATTGTGAAAGCAAGTGAAGGGATGAATAACAAAGCAAAGCAACTTTTCTGCTTTCCAGTAATGATGGAATTTTATTTAGAGTATCATTTCCCAAAACATGCAACCATTAGGAGAAAGCCCCAGTAGACTAGTTCTGCTTACTAAGTGGCCTAGAAAATACAGGCAAAGCTTGAGAAAATTGTTTACTTAATATAGAAAACAAAGGACAAAGGAAGACACGTGATAACCTTTCAATACACAAGCAGTTTCCTACAGAGAGGAATGTGACCAGTTGTTCTGAGTGTATACTGAGAGTAAGACAACAAGTAATTGAAGTAATTTGCCACTGACATGTTTCAGCTGCAGGCTTGGTGTTGGTGAGGGTAGTTCAGAACTAGAGTAATTTTCTTGTGGGATTTATGAAATGTGTGGTGTTGGAGGCTTTCAAAAACAATTTAGATAAGCATCTGTCTAAGATAAGGAGTATGAAGTGCTAAGGTGCTATGACAGGCATTATTCAAGTAGATATGAACAAAGAAAAATACCCACAGGCTGCTCTTGTCTGTAACTGATATAAAAAATTTATGGTCAGGAGGTTAGGCATCCAGATTCTTGCAGTAAAAAAATAAATAAATCGTAACTGTAAAAGTCAGAGTGTGGATTTGAAAGGCTCCATGACATTCTGCTGCTTGAATACCAGAAAGCCTGAAAACCACTCCTAGCTGGACACAAACTAGTTTTCCTCCTCATGAAGAGCTCCCTGTCCTCAGTCCAGTGGGAAGAACTTGTGGCTGATCTCATGCTGTGCTTATTGGAGTGGACTCTGGATCGTCTTCATCTGGAAGAAGGATTTATGGGAGGCCTTTGGAAAGACTGTGTTTGAGCACTTACTGCTGCGTGGTGCTCACCAGGAGCCAGTGAGGGCTGCTAGCTGTGAAAATACCTGCTGGGTCCTTGCTTGGCACACTCTGGGTGGGCAGCAGGAGCTCACCTGTGCCCCTTTTTGTCCCCAACAGGTCATCGAGCTGCGGCGGCCCCTTGACTCCAGGCTGGAGCACGTCGATTTTGAGTCCTTGTTCACCTCCCTCAGCGTGCGGCACCTGAGCAGAGTCTTTGCCTCCTTGCTGCTGGAAAGGAGGGTGATCTTCATCGCAGACAAGCTCAGGTACCCTCTTGCATTTCCTTAAAGAAGGTGCCGGCAAGGAAGGGAGGCTGGGAAGGCTGCAGTGACAGATCTCCCTGCTTTGTTCTTTTTCTTCTCTGCCCTTTTCCAGCCTCGTAACAACATGAATACAGCTGTTCTTCCTAGGAATGGGGAACTTAGGCCATGAACCATCATTTTGTTTTGCAGCTTGCAAAAAGTGCTGCTTCTCATCCCCAAGGAGGACCAAATTCCACTTCCTCCAGACAATTTCAGAGCAATTTCCTGGTGCTAAGGAAGCAAAACCCCTCCTTTTGCTCCACGATGTTGCCGTGTTCCCTGCTGAGCTGTGCTTTGGTTTCCAGGGATCAAGCCTTGTGCAGAGATCACTGTCCCTTCTGAGCTTTTCTCCGATGTCACAAAATCTTCTGAAATTTTCAGCTTGTATTTTCATATTGGTTTCTAAAGACTTCCTTTTTCTTATGGGGATGAAAGTAAAGGATGTGGCAAGGGGAAATGAGACAGAGGACTTCCCCCTTCTATTCTGAATCTGCTCAACTTGCTCTTTTAAAAATGTATTTGTTTGCTCCCCTAAATTATGAAAATGGGTCCGGGTTTCTTTAAAATCTTGTGCAGCTGGTGGCTGGCAGCTCTCCAGCCCTTGAAGCACTTGAGGATTCAGGGAGGAAAGTTCGCCAAGGCTGGGGAAAGAAAAGCTGCCTGGATGAGTAATGACACTTAGGAGCACGCTCAGGTTTCAGGAGTGTACAATGCCCCTAAGCTGTCTGTTTTCACAACTTCCAGGCAGCAGCCTGCAGCTCTGGGACTGAGCACAGGGGCAAAGAATGGAGAGGCCCCTTCTAGAGGAAAACGAAGGGGAAAAATTCATTCTGCATGGATCCGGGGCTCTCTGTGGACAGAGCTCAGGCAGTCTCATCACAGGGAATAGGAAGGCTGGGGAGAGGGAAGCTTGTAGCACTGTCTGCTTGCAGGCTTTGGCAGCTGTCTTGGTTCAGAAAGGGGAAAATTTGCCTCTTTATAATCACTGATACATTATGTGTGTAGAGATTTAGTATTCTGGATACTTAAACCATGCATTTCATGCAGAGCATTTAGACTTGTATTGAAAGTGAGAGAATTCATCCAAACACTAGATCTCTATGTAACATATATGATTTATGGCATAATCTATGATCACAGGCTCTTAAATATTTCTTTCTTCCTCTGTAGGATAGATTTTACATTCTGAGAAAATGTGTTAAGGACACAGATTGACATTGTCATCTCTACATGAGAGCTGGGTGGTATCAGGAAAGGGCAGGGAACTTTTGGGGGGCGTTTTGAAGCATCACTTTAGAATGAACATTTATTTACCAAATCTTTTCCTATCACATCTTTGTGTGACAGCACAACACCATGTATTCTGAGCATGGGGTGTGATAGCTCTAATTCAAAGCACTTTGATGGGTTTTGGTGTTCTTTTCCCAGCCCTGTATCTTTTGTCAGGATATCTAGGGTCCTTAGGAATGAATCCAGCTGCACAGGCCTGTAAAGAGAGTGGGAGAGAGCTATAGAACCATAGTTTCTAGAATCTCTAAATATATCATAAACACCTTTTTTTTGTCCTGTGAAAAAGGAATTGTTGTGTTTAAAAGATCCAGGGTCTGTTAGACCACAGGGCTCAGATTCAAATATTTACCGTAGATTTGCCAGCTCTTTATGAGATTTTTAATATTTGATGTTTCTGAGAAGATCTTGCTCTGAGCAATTTCAGGAGAGTCTTTTCTTCTTACAAAATATGAAGTTTCTCTGGCTCATTTTTTTGGAGCAAAAGCTTGGAAATTATCCCAAAGGACTGTAAAGGCGTGAAAATGAGAAAACAAAGAAAGTAGCCTTCAAAATTAAGTAACTACTGTATTTTAATCCAGTTCAGTGACTTGAATGGACTGGCTTGGTGAGCCTTTCCTAAGGTGAACAGTGTCTTCTAGTCATTGGTGAACATTCCATGTTTTGAAAGCTGATGCTATTGTAGATACAGGATCTTCTATCCAAATTACACTTTTTCTGGGACAGGAACACATTGAACTCAATGAGTGTTAAGTAGTAGTCACTCTAGGGGGGAAAATGCCAGTTTCAGAGGACAGAAAAGAAACACTTTTTGGAAATAGCTAAGAGAAGGAAAGAACTATAAAAGCAGCTGTTGGAAACTGCTCAGAGGTTAGGAATGCTAGAAATAATCCAGCTGAGATGGATTAATGGGAAGAGTGCAGGTGACATGGTGAAAGATGCACAATAACTTACATTTATCATTCATCCTTGTGGTTGTTCATGTGGGCACTATCAATAACTATCTCTCCGTGTTTGTAAAGGTGTGTCTGGGTGTGAGTGACAGAGAAACGATGCG
The DNA here is from genome assembly GCA_013399195.1 of Dicrurus megarhynchus. Taxonomy (NCBI): domain Eukaryota; kingdom Metazoa; phylum Chordata; class Aves; order Passeriformes; family Dicruridae; genus Dicrurus; species Dicrurus megarhynchus. The sequence goes on from VXAD01009407.1 coordinate 1,612,335, forward strand.
TGCAATTTATTTACATCTTTTAATTGCTATAAAATCAGTCTGTGGGAAAAGAAAGCTGAAAGGTCTCTTGCCAAATACTGCATGAACTGTGAACTGTTTTCAAGCTGAACCAAAAAATGCATCTAACAAGTGTACAGCAAGCAAGTGAAATACTTTGTCTTTTCCATCTTTAGAATGAGCATTGAGTGTTTAAATACCTGTCAATCCCCAGCTTGGCAGCGGAAAAGGAAAGAATTTGGTTTATTAGTTTTTGGGTGGGTTTTTTTCTCTGTCACTATGGATACTGGGGTATACATTGCCTCGCAACCCAGGAAAATGACTTTGTTAAAACTGTGTTGGTCTGTGTAGTCTCCCCCAGCTTTTATTCATCCTTGCACTGTTAACTTTAGTCCTGGGGCAGTGGAAACCGTGGCACGGGTTAGACACTGCAGCATGAGAGCTGCTTTTGTTTCCAAGGGATGTTGCCTGGCATGCAGCTCCAGGCACTGCTGACCAACATTTTAGAAAGCATCTTTCAGCTAAAATCACCTGATGTCACAAGGTACCTAGAGCTGGGCAGTTTTTACTGGCTTGAGCAGGAGATCTGTGAGATTAAGAAGGCTTTTTAAAAAGAAAAACATGCATGGGCTTAAAACTGAGGCTTCCTTTTTCCAGATCTCAAAAGCTTGTTGTGGATCTGACCAACTCAGGCAATTGCCTCTGTCCCTGCCAGAAACCACAGCTGTATCAACAACACAAAGTGGTCATTGTTATCAAAGGCAGATCTGAAAGAATTAGAGTAGACACTTTAAATGTGGTCATCTCCAGCAAAAGGTAATTAATCATCAAGAAGAACCTTTTACCATGTGCTACAAAAACAAATCTGGGATTGCGAATCTCAGCTTTGCAGATTTCTCCCTTTTTACCCGGTGATTAGGGGGAAGAAGAAACCCAAGGATGAATTTTGGATGTCAGATAATAGTGTTGTCTCTTCAGATCATCTTAAAGCTCACTTCTTCACCTGCACGAACCTGCCACGTTGGTGGGAGTCAGTGAGGGTCCCCACAGAGCTGGTGGAACTTGGCATCCTCCTGGTGGGATTTGCAGCAATGCTGTGTGAAGTCATGGGACAATGCTTGGAAGCTCCTGTGCCTGCTAAATGTTGTAAACCAGATCTGTAATCCATCATAAGTAAATCCAGATGTGACACAGTCTCAGAAATCTGAAGGTGTTTGTAAAATAAATCCTACTGCAGCAGAGCTTATAAAAAAAAATAAAAAAGATACATATTCAAACAGTCTTAAGTTGCCAAATGCCAGCATATTTTGAGCAGTTTGGTTAGTGCAGGGACCACAGGACTTCCTGGCATTAAACTACAGCAGGATGTTTGATTTGATGGTGTTTTTCAGAAATCATCCAGTATCCTAAACCCAAAGAGGGATTCAGCTTTGGGAGCTTTTTATCACACATGCTTGTCTTTAGAGTGGAAAGCAACCAGGCTGAACGGCCAGCATCCCTCAGTAGAAGCTGTTGCAACTTGTCAAGGTGCCTTTTAGAGCAAGTCAAGCTAGTCTTGCAGCAAGTTTTCCCAGCAGAGGAAGAAGGTTTCTATGTAGTTGCAGCTGTTGTGTTCAGTTTCTGTATTGGCCACCTGTGTTTGAGGTGGCTACCAAGAAGCAGCAGCTTCCTGGGGTGCTGTGTGGTGGGAAGGCCTGTTGTTCAAGCAAACAAATGTCACAGGTTTCTGCAGTATCATTGTTCTGACCAAGGGGTGCTTAGCCAGAGAGATCTGAAGTCTCAATCCAAATCAGACCGTTAGGGAGGGATCTGAGGGTTCTTTGTGTACCTCAGTACTTTTTAGCCCCTGTACTGTTGACATCTCAGTCTCAGCTGTGAGCAGCATGCAGCTCAGCCATGTTCCCTGCAGAAGGCCAAATGAACCTGTGAAAATGCATTCAGCATCTTGAAAGTGTTCTTCAAAGACCTGCAGTATTTTAAAGATCACTGATGAAACCAAAAGCCTTAAAAAGTGGTGTCTGTGTCCCGTTTGAACAGCTGGATTGAACTTGTGTGGCCCGAGGGTAGTGCATGACACTTCCCAGAGCACACTGCTGGCTGCAGAGTGCACAGTCACGCAGGTGGCATAAAAGGCATTTATCATGCTGGATTCTTTTGCAAGGCTCAGCAGCCTGGTGTGAATCAGCAGTCCCTTAGTGCTTGTTGCAGTGCCAATTGCAAGAGAAAGAGAGAGCTTAGGGCTTGAGTCACTCCAGAAGGCCACGGTTCTCCTGGCCTCCTGACAACCTGCAGCTCCCTGAGACTACCTGCAGAGCAAGTCTGACATGTGAAAAACATACCTCAGTGATACCTCCTCTGTGTCCATCCCTGAACTGCTCTGCCTACAAAGGAGGCTCACAGACCCCAACCCTACCAGTATTGTTCCCTGCAGAGGTCTTCCACAGTGAGAAATGTTTGGGAGCAGAGATCACTGGGTTTCACCCTGGAGGCAATGAGTCATCCAGAGATGGAGGGGTGGAAGGGGAAGTTATCTTTACTTCCCACTGCCTGGTGTGTACAATTTCAGACTTAACACAGCTCTGTCTTTGACTTCCACTCACTGGAGCTCAGCCATCTTTCCTCCCACTCAATCTCTCACGTACCATGTGTACTCGCTGGGACTCAAGAGCTGGGCTGAGGGAAGAACAAGCCACCATAAATATAGTAGGAGACAGCTTGCCATAATATCTCACCATGCCATAAATAACCACATACTTCAGCTGCTCGCTGTTCCTCTGTGGAGCTACCTGGACTCAGAGATGTTTTCCACTGGTTTTCACATGCTGTCTATAAATTCAGGTCCCAGGTTGAGGCAGAAAATTTGGATACACCTTCAAAATAGAGGATTTGTGACAACTGTAAAACTTCTAACACTTCCACATTCACCCTCTCCTCATAGAAGAGGAACAGTGGGTGGTGGTAATGCCCCACTGCTGTGCACAAGTGATGAAAGGTGCAGTTCTTTCAGCTTTCACTATGCTGCTGCTGCTATTACCAGGGCTATTATCAGTCAGAAATCGAGGAGTGGAAAATACGCTCTGCAGTAATGGAGAGGAAGAGAAGCTCCTGCTTTTGTATCTGCTACCATGACCTGAAATGTAGGAGTAGCACAGCTTTGAAGGAGATGGTTTTTAAAGGATCTCATTAGCTTGGAGTGCACTTCTAAGATGACACATTCACTTTTGTTGCAGTTCCTTTCAAGATTAGCTTATATGAAAGATACATCTACTTTGATATTATTCACACTTTTTTTCTGTTGTTTTTTTTTTTTTAATGTTTCTGTTTCTTGCTAGGTCTGTGTTTTCTCATTATTTTAATTTTGCTTCTCTCAGATTCATTATCTACCTTGCATTTGTTATAGACACAGCAAGGTGTGGGGTTGCTGATGATGGCAGGCACAGCTGGAGAGCAGCAGCAGAGAGGCAGCCCAGAGGAATGAATGCAGACAAGGGAGGGGGATACACTCACATCTTCCCAAACAAGGATGTGGAACTGAAGGTTTTTTTCCCATTTAAAGGCTTAAAGCTACCAGTCTGTAACACAGCCTTTGAAGACTCTTCTTCTGTTTCTACAGAGTATCCCCTTAACAAAAGACAAGCCTCTGGGAGTGAAGGGAGAGGGAACTGTCCCCATTTTGTGAAGAGACTTTCTCAGACACATCCCAGCCATCTTTCCCAAGTGCCAGTTCCCCACCTGTTACAGTCCCAGATAAAATTTTCAGGTTAAGCAGATTCCAGCCTCTCCCCTGGGATTTCCTTATCTCCAAAAGTGTCATGTGTTTAACAGTGTTTGCTGCCTGATTACTTCGTACTGTCACACTGATGTCCCAGCAACTACAATTTTGTTCTGCTAAACTGAGCTTACGTGGTGGAAGCCAGCCAGCTGTCCCCCAGCCACACCACTCTGCTCAGCGTGCCCTAGTGATACAGCACAGGGATGTACATCCACCAAACTTAACTGGAGTGGAGAGGGGAGGGAAAGCAGGCTTCACTTTCAGAGCAAGCTCAAGTCCACACCCATCAAACCCCTTCCCTCTCAAGTCAGCAATAAATCTACGAGACTCCTCCACGCTGCACCACACTCCCTCCTCTACCTCCCCTCCTTTACTGGATGCTGGTAAAACAAAATGATGTTATATATTCCAGGTTTATAGCAGCAAGCCTTCCCCCTCCCTTGACACATAAAAATGCTTCCAGACCCGGAACAGATGAATAACTGGTGTCCTGTGGCAAGCTCTGCCGTGGCTAACTGGATATGCTGCCGGACTCTTAGCAGAGAGCTGTGGGAGAATAAACTCATTTCTCTAAGGAAAGGCAGGGGCATAGAAGATGCCGTGTTTGTCTGATATTTTCCATCAGGACACTGGAGCAGATCTCTGATTCAGTGGAACCCGTCTCTTGTCACATGAGTGTGGGCTGGGGTCATCTTTTGGAAGTCATTGCCTCTGAAGCTGAAACTTGGGGTCAGAAATGTGAGGAAGCCCCTAGTAATTAGAGAGCTCAATCAGGGAACAGTTGATTTGTGGGAAGCACCCCTCATTCCCTGACTGACCGGCTGTTGTCCTTGGTTGTGTTTTGTCTTCCAGCACTCTCTCCAAGTGTTGCCATGCCACGGTGGCCCTCCTGTACCCCTTCACCTGGCAGCACACCTACATCCCCGTGCTGCCACCTTCCATGATCGACATCGTGTGCTCGCCCACCCCCTTCCTCATCGGCCTGCTCTCCAGCTCCCTGCCCCGCCTGAAGGAGCTGCCAGTGGAGGAGGTGAGCTCTGCATCCACACCATGGCCTTACTTGAGGCTGCTTCTCGTGGGCTGAGCTGTCTTCTGTCCCAGAAAGGCTGCTCTCAGAGCCTGCCCTGGCAGCTGGCAGCACCAGGGAGCAGAGCTCTTGTCCTCTGGCTGCTGTGAGCGTGGGGTAAGGGTGGAGGCAGATGTTCCCCCAGGAGGCAAAGGTCTGTGCTCTGCCATGGCCACAGCTTGGGAAGGCAGGGGGCTGGAATCTCCCACTATGGGGCTGCTGCATGTAGGAGATGGTTTTATTAAAGTTTGTTCTGGTTTCTGCATAGTGCTGTCTAGGGGCTACGTGCAACGCCTGTCAGTCTTAAAGCGTGATTGCTACAGCCTGGCCAGGATAGCTGCCCCTCGGGTTAACATGGGTGCCTCGTGATAGCAATAAATAATTAAGAATTGGATTCCTGGTGCACAGGGGTGAGCACAGCAAGGCTGAACGTGGTGAGGGAGGGATTTCCCTACCTGCCCCCCAGGAGACAGCGGTGCAGCACACAGGGAGAAAGGATGAAGCTCTGACCCCACTGTGCGGTGAGCGGTGTGGGCTGGGCCTGGAGCACAGCCTCCTGTTATCCAAGCTGTGCTGTGGTTTGCAGTGACATCCCAGAAAGCCACAACAAGGGCTTCACTCCTGGGTCATGCTGGGTGCCTCCTCCAGCTGCAGTGGTGGGTAGGAGGAGCAGGGACAAGGCTGAAGTGTTTCCTTCAGAGCAGTTACAGATTAAGATAAACTGATGGTGGAAATAATTACTTCCCTTTTTAATTCTTGCTCTTTCATTCTTAGGTCCTCGTCGTTGACCTTGTAAATAACCGGTTTCTGAGACAGGTGAGCAGAGCTATTTCATACCCTTTTCTCCCCTTTTTCCTACATAACTTACCTCCAGCTGTGCTTGCTGACCTGCCTGGCTGGCTGGATCACTTTCTCCCCGCTCAAAACCCGAGGCGGGACTTGTGGTTGGCAGTGTTATAGGGGTTGCTGTGTATATATGTAACATCAGCATCCCAAACCACAGCTGTTGAGGACTAAATCATTGGGAATTACCTCTTTCTCTGGGTTTTTTTTTTTTTTGAAGAGGGGAAATGGTGGCACTTGAGCACTGTGGGTCCTTAAGTGTTATCCTGTAAGGCAGAGGACAGAACTGGAAGGCCTTGGCTCAGCACTGTCTGCTGGGGAGCAGTGGGAGCTCTTCCAGCCGGCGTCTGTCAGTCCATCTCCCATCACATCCTCTGCCCTGAGGGAGCCTTGATGATTTTTTGAAATCCTTACTGCCTCAGAAGCTTGCGGTTCCTCACTCCAGTCCTTGCGCTGGATGGATGGGTCAGAAGCAGGAAGGTGGTACATGGGAACTGTCTGTTGCTCTGTAGGCAAGATTGCCTGCTGATTTTCCCTTCCCTTTGTTGTGGAGAGGACGAGTGGGAAGGGGAGGAGGAAGGGAAGAGGATAAATGAGCAGACATACTTCTGGCCCAGGAAGCTCTTTTTTCCCAGAGCTCTTTGGCAGCTCACTGAGCAGCAGTGGCAGCATCGCTCTGTGCCGTGCCTCAGCCCCATGACTAAGATGGGATGAGTGCTCCTCCTCACCATGACTAAGATGGGATGAGTGCTCCTCCTGCTGCAGGGAGCAGCGTGTGGGTGAAGGCCAAGCTCTCCCCCAGTCCTCCCTTGCCAGCTGCCTTAGCTCTGGGGTAATGCTTTACCTTGCACCTCTCTTGTGGAGGTTTAAGCTAAATCAGCCGACTCAGCCAGGGCTGGTAGGAGCTCTACACAGTCACTGGCAGTTCCTTGGCTCCGTTGCTGCCTGGGAACTCCTTATGCCTGCGTAAGAGGCTCGGTGCCTGAGCAGGGGCTCTGCTCGCCCAGCCGTGTGCCAGCATTGTTCAGACACCTCCTCTTTGTGGCAGGGCCAGTGCTCGTGGGCGGATGGTGGGGCCGTGGGTGAGCCCTGCCCAGTAGCCTCTTGGGTCGGACATCTAAAATTCCTCCAGAACAGGGGAATATTTAGGAAAAGACACCCCCTTTCTCCTTCCTCTTGTGCTTCTTGATAGTACTGCGCTGGGTGGTGCTGGGAATGTGCCAAGCATATTATGCCTTCTCCCTCTCCTCACGGTTCATTTCTAGTGCTCCCCCTGCTGTGCTGGGGACAGGGTAGGAGAAGTTTTTGTCCCAGCTCCTCAGTTCCTGAGGAGGTGGCTCTGTCTTACAGATGGAAGATGAAGACTCCATCCTGCCCCGCAAGCTGCAGGCCGCCCTAGAACACATTTTGGAGCAGAGGAATGAGCTGGCGAGCGACAAGGAGGAGGGCCCTGTCAATGGCAAGCAGGGTAAAGCACAGTGCCTTTCAGCTTAAAACCATGTCTTTTCCTGCCCCTTTTTTGTCTGTCCCTTCTTAGAGGAGAACAAGACTTGCATTGAATTTAACACCACAGGTGTTGGAGGTAGATCAGGATTTTGGTTAAGTTACATGAAATATTCCATCGCACAGGGGGCAGTTCTCTGTGTGAAGAGCAACAGCACTTATCCCTTCCCAGCTCTGTCCATCCTTCCCTTACAATTCCAGGGAACACCTGTACTCCTTTTCAGAGGGGTTTCATAGGCTTCTCTCTGCTGCTGGCCATGATTGATGCAGGCTCCTCCAGAGGACAGTCACCTGCAGAGCTGCAGACTCGGCGATGGCCACGTGGCTCATGGGTGACTGGGCTGGGACAGCCCTCTTGGGGTGACAGTATGGGCATCTCCTTGGTGCAGAGGAGCCTGGAGAGTGTGCTGGTTTTGGCTGGGAGAGTTAATTTTCTCCATAGCAGCTGGTATGGGGCTGTGTTTTGGATTTGTGCTGGAAATGGTGTTGATAATACAGGGATGTTTTAGCTGTTGCTGAGCAGAGCTCGCGCTGGGCCAACACCTTTCTGCCTCTTATCCCATCCCACCAGTGAGTGGGCTGAGGGTGCACAAGGAGCAGGGAGGGGACACAGCCAGGATAGCTGACCCCAAATGACCAAAGGGATGTTCCACATGGAGTGATGCTCAGGGAGTCATGCTCAGCATATAAAGCTGCAGGAAGGAGGACGAAGTGGGGGGGACATTTGGAAATAGGGCATTTTGTCTTCCCAAGGCATGTGTGCTAGAGCCTTGCTTTCCTTGGGAGGGCTGAACACCTGCCTGCCCATGGGAACTGCTGAATAAATCAATTATTTTGCTTTGTTGCATGCACAGTTTTAGATTCATCCATTAAACTCTCTTAGCCCGTTAGTTTTCTCACTTTTACTCTTCTGATTCTCTCCCCCATCCCACTAGAGAGAAGTGAGCACCAAAACAAAGTTTGTTATCTTTCAAAGTAGTAGCAATTTGGTCTACTTCCATGGCAAGCACTTCCTAGGAGGCTGTCTCTCTTGAGCAGCTTTTTCTGCTTGGGCTGGATCTGAAAAAAGCCAGGGAATTTTTACCCAGGGATTTTCCTAGCACGTCCTTACAGCACTGTCCTCACCACTGCCTCTTTATTTTTCCCTTAGAAACCAACCCTTTGAACGAGGTGGTGTCCGAGGCCTTTGTCCGTTTCTTTGTGGAGATTGTGGGCCACTATTCCCTCTTCCTGACCCCCACGGAGCGAGAGGAGCGGACCCTGCAGCGCGAGGCTTTCCGCAAATCCGTCTCTTCCAAGAGCCTCCGGCGCTTCCTGGAGGTCTTCATGGAGACGCAGATGTTTGGGGGCTTCATTCAGGAGCGGGAGCTGCGGAAGCAGGGGGTCAGAGGTGAGGGGCTCGGACTGGGCTCTGCTGTGGTGGAAACTGCTGCTGCTCCTACGAGAGCAGGGAGATGCTCCCCAGCCGCCACCTCCATCCCCAGCTCCATGGCTGCAGTGTCTGCAGAGGAACACCGGAGGGAATCTGGTGGTTTCTTGCTGGGGTTGGGATTTCAGCACCTTTCACCCTTGCAGTATCCTCCACGTGTGTACCTCTTCCATTTCACACTGAATTCCAATGCTGGAATGACGTTTGTTCTTGCAGTCCCTCGTGTCCTCTTCTTGTGTCTAGAGGAAGAATGGGCTGGATTGGTCATGGTTCTTTTGTCAAGTAGAAAGCTTGGATGCTCATCTCCTTCCCAGAGCTGCTTCTGTGGTTTCACTCCTGTTATTCCACATTCCCAAGGGCTCTACTGGCAGCTGAAATTTCTTATCCCTGCTGCTGCTCAGTGCTGGCTTAGCAGCTTCCTCCCAAGCATTAATAAGCAGGGGATGCTTGAATAGGTGGTTGAGTGAAAGAGGTAAATTCTGCATGATGATTCCCCAGATGATGTCACTCCCTGGACTTAGCTGTGTTCATGGCGGAATGAAGGGAGGTACATTCTGTACCCTGAGCGAGGTACAGCAGCTCAGTCAGCCTTGCAGTGGGGAGGGAGGGGGCAGACCAAAGCTTCTGTGCCAGATCTGGGCTCAGCTGATGGAGGAGGTGGGTGGGGTGAGTTGTTCCCTCTCCTGTGCAATAATTGCGTGGGTGAGCTGGGACAGTACACTTTCAGGTGGGTATTCTTACTTGGGTTTATAGGGACACAAAATAGAAGCTGTTGATTTCTTTCTTTCTGCAGGTCTGTTTGAGGTACGGGCTCAGGAGTACCTGGAAACACTTCCCAGTGGGGAGCAGAGTGGAGTCAATAGGTTCCTGAAAGGCCTAGGTAAGGAGCTAGCAAAACCCTTGGCTTCTCAGGAGGGCTGGGCTTCTTGTTGCCTTCAGGTTGGGCAGCACAGAAGCTGCCCAAGGGTGACAGGGCTAGTGACTGTGTGTGGCATCCAGTGCCATGTATCCCTGTGCTGGCACGCTGTTGGCTCTGGCCCTGGTCAGTCACTGTCTGGAGGCTGGTGGAGAACCAAAGATTGGGCCATGAGCTGTATCCATGTCTTCTAAAGGAGACAGGTGGATCTGAGGAGGCAGTGGAGCAACCAGTGACTTGGGGATGGTGGATGCAGGTCCTGATGGGGGGCTTGACACAGTTTTCATTGCCTTCACGTTTGCCCTTAGGGATCAGCAGTGGGAATTGCCCAGGAGTATTCTAAGATTGAATCTATTTTCCACTGTAAGGGGAACTAGACAAGAGCTCCAGACTGAGGTTAGAAGTCCTTGGATAAGTCATTGGACACGTGGCTGAGTTTGTCTGTTCTGGCTCTCTTGTCTGTTCTTGGCCATTTAAGAGCAGCAGTGCCTGAGGGGCTGGTGTGCCCTGCCCTCACATGCTCTGGCCAGGTGAGCTTTGTCATGGGGGCACCTTCCAGCACCACTGGGCAAGTGGGCTCTGGAGGGTGTGCCTGCAGCACTGCTCCCAGGGCATGGGCAGAGCTTTGCAGGCCCCTGCTTCCAGCTTTGCAGAGCAGCTGGCTGTGGACAAGGAGCCAGGGATGGCAGCAGGTCCAGTTCACTGCCTAGGCCAGAGGTGGTGGGAAATGACACTTGTTTTGCCTATCACTGTGGGGAGTCCATTTTCTTTTCTCTGTCTCTACAGGCAGCAAAATGAAATTCCTCCACAAAAAGTAAGAGCGAAGCACATCCTCCTTCCACAGAAGAGAATGGCTTTACCATTTAGCAGCAATAAATCAGACTTATCAACCATTCCCATCCAGCCTGCTCCCAGGAGCCAGCAGCCTTGGGCACGCTGGCCACGGCCGGGACGCGCTGCACAGACCTGTGGTGCTGCAGGAAGGTGGGACAGGTTTCTGGATGTCTACAGTAGCAAGCACTGGACCAAGCACTCTCTCTGAACTCTGCACTAGCACGTTGCAGGCATCCCGGCGGATTGGATCTCTTAGCTAGTCAATTCTTTATTTGGTTGTATTTTTCTATTTATATTGAGGTTAGAACAGTTATTAACTGATGACTCTTGCCCTGCCTCCTCTCTGCCTGGTGCTGCAGGAGGCCGAAGCGGGACTCCCATGGGACTGAGCGAAGGCAGAGCTCAGGCATGGAGGGGAACAACAGAGATGTATAAAAGTAGGTCTCTGCAAAGCAAGGACACTGAGGGCTGCAGGGATGATGTGAACTGACCAGGAGGAGCTTCCAAGCAAGGGAAAAGGGTGAGGGGGAACCACTAAACCTACTGAGGACTTGATGGGCCAGCCAGCTCCCTGGGTGGCTGTACCGGGGAGTCTTGGCACGAGGAGGGGCCTTTCCTCATGCAGTGTAATTAAAAGCGAGTTGTGTAAAAGGCACGTGGATCCATGGTGTTTTTGTGGAAAGGGATGAGCTGTGTCTTCCCACCATCCCACCTAGCACCAAGCATGAGGCAGAGAGGACATCCAGCAGCTGGACCCATGACTTGGCCAGGCCCTCAGCTTCCCTGTGAGTCACAGAGGCCGGGTGGCCTTGTTCCCTCACCTGCAGGGTCTTGTCTGGGAGACCTGCTTCCCGAAGGTCAGATGGGCTCTCCTCCCCTCTCCTCTCCTCTCCTCTCGTGGGTGTTGCTACTGGGAAGCAGAGTAGGAAACAGGCAAGGGCAGAGTGTCTGCTGCTGCCTTCTGTGCTCCTGGCTGGGGAGGAGGTAGGGCCTCCTGCTCGCCTCTCCTCTGTCTGTGGTGACCTCCTTCGGTGAGGAGGTGTCAGGGAAGTCGAGAGGAGGTTGAGGCAGGGCGAGGGCTTTTTTGCAGCTGGCGTGAAAGCTGTTACACTTGCACTGCTTGTGAGGGCAGAGTCAAGAGCACCTGGAGCATCCTCGAGTCTGCTCTTTGGAGGACAGTCTCTTTCCCAGCTGCCATGGCGTTGCAGGGTGAAAGCTGGCCATGGGTACCTTTGCTGCAGCTGTGCTATGCTGGGTTGCACAGGACTCAGAGGTTTTGAAAATGATCCCCATGATCCTGCATGGCCTTTGCCAGGTGAGAGGACCTTTCTGACTAGCAGTGGGGTTCAGAGGACCTCACCTCCATTCCCCGCTGGAGCAGAGGAGGTGGGTCCAGTGCTGCTCTGTGAGTCTTTTGAAGACTGCATTTCCCGAGTTTCCTACAGCAGCCCCCTCTTCCTGTGTGGTGTTTGAGGACAGAGGAAGTGGGCTGTGATGGGTGGTGGCAGGAGCACGCAGCTGGGTGGGTGGAGGGGTGAGCACTGGGGCAGACAATGACATGTGCCACTCTCTGGGGACCAGGTAGATTGGGCAAATGGCCCTGGGTAGCCCTGCTTGAGCAGGGGCATGGCCCAGGTAACCTCCATAGGTCCCTTCCCTCCTTAGCCTCCCTGTGGTTCTGTGGTGAGCACAGTAAATGCTGGAGAGCCGTGGTGTCACACCAGGCAGGCAAGCAGCACCTGCAGCTCTGTGCCCCCCAACTTCTGTGCAGGGACAGAGGAAGCAACAACAGAGGGGCTTAGAGAAGCCAGCAGCATTTACTCCCCACCCCCACCCAGGCCAGGCTCCCGCAGGGGTGACCCCGTGGAGGGTGTGGGGGCTGTCCCTCAGGTGTGCTGAACAAAATTGGCACCACTTCACAGTCACAGGAGGTGGTGGTGGCTCACTGAAGGGAACCACAGTGGGGTTTGAGGCGAATCAAATGCTGTGCTTTGGTTCTCTTTTTAGAAGGAGTTTTTAATGGAAGCATTATGAGGCTTTGCAAAGCTGAGGTGCACCCCGACACGTGTAAAGGTGGCCAGGATGCCTGCAAAGCTCTGTGGGGTGCTAAATAAAGCTGATCTGTGGCTCGGCTCCAGCCTTCAGAAGCAGGTCTCCTACGTGGTCCCACACTGCCAAGCCTGTTCCTGGGGACTCCACATTCCTCTCCTTAAGTGAAGTTTTAAACAGCGTGGGACTTGGCCTTCCTTGGCAGGAGCAGTGGTAAGGAGCGGGGAGGGATCCCAGGCTGCCCAATGCTCAGCTCAGCTTGAGTTTGTGTGTGAGCGTGCTGAGATACTGGCAGCTTTTACTACAATACCCTAATGGCTCAAATTAAACAGGGTTGTGAAATAGCCCTGTTTGTCTCACTGGGGAGCTCCAAGAGGGCTCTGCCAGCACAGGGCTCCATGACCACTCAGTGCTTTTATTGGCCGCTCTCAGGAAGGTGGGAATCAAGCCTACATAGTGTACAAAATCCAAAGAGGGTGTTAAAAAGCAGCAGCATGAGAAGTACAATGAAAGAAACGTTTACAACTGTGTCATTAAGGATTTAAAATGAAACTTGGACAGGAAGGGTTGATCTCCAGCTGCAGGACAACCTCTTCAGCTTTTATTTTGAGCTGTGCTGTACCAAAATGAGCTTGACTCCCCGTTTAAGGTCTCTGTATGCTTTGGAGGAAGCCACCTGTAAAGAAAAGCCATGTGCATGTGGGTGTAGGCAAACGTGCTGAGGCAGGAGGCAAATCTGGGGGCAGTATGGGTTTACCAAAGGCTACTGGAGAACCAGGACACTGGTTAAACATTAAAAGCTGTTATCTCTGCTCCCTGACAGTTCCTGCCTAATTAAGCAGCTCTCACACACCAACGCAAGCAGCTCTGCAGGGCCCGTGATGTGCAGGACTGCACTTGCTGACTCCCAAGCTACTGGCAAAATCCCAAGCCCTGTAACCCTCCTTGGTTTTCCAGCACAGGCTGTTGGTGTCCTGCAATAGCTCAGGCCACCTGTCAAATCCCAGCCCTCACAGAAACGTTTGGGAACGTCCCATCCACCACGCAGTTGTTCATTCTGTAGCTCCTGCTGGCAGGATGGACAGCCAGCCAGCCCTGGGCAGTCAAGAGACTGGCCCCAGCCCTGCACGGGGCAGTCAGACTTGGGATTGGAGTGGTGCAGCCAAAGGGGCGTGCTTGCACTTTGCTGTGTGTGGGGATCCCTGGTGCCAGTTGCCAAGGGACTTGGAACTTACCTCTCTGCCTGGAGACGGATTTCAGGCTGCAGGTGCCAGCAGGCAGCTTGCAGGTGTAGAGCCCCAGGCAGCCACCACAGTCAGAGGGCTTCTGGCAGGGCCGGGACTGGATGCTGTGGCAGGAGTGCTGCAGAGAGGGGGAACGTGGTGGCTGCAATGCCCGTGGCAGCCATGCCCAGCCCGGGACCAGCCCAGTCACAGCTGCATCATCACTGCAGTAGCAGGACAAGCAGCTCACCAGGGTCTAGAGCAGCAGCTTCATGCAAGGAGCTGGAGAAGCTGGGGCCCAAGGAAGCTCTTCCAGGAGCAGTTCATTACTGGTTTTTGGCTGAAAACATGCTAAGCTGTCCCCCACACCCACAAGACCCACCCTTTCAGTGCCTCTGTTCTTTTGCTGTGGTGGCACCCACCCCAGCTGAGTGGCACCTGGCACAGCATCACCCAGCACTTCGTGGTTAAGGCAAGGCCTACTTGTGTGCTGCCAAAGTGCGGTTTGGGTTTGATAAAGGAGAAGTTGGTTATCTGTGGGATGCTGCGCTGAGCCCGTGGAGCAGGTTTCTCATGGGCACAGAAAGGGCAGCACTGAGAGGAGCTGTGCCCATCAGGGCATGGTGCCCCCATTGCAGAGCTCGGAGAGCTTTGTTAGCACTGCAGGGAGTGAACACGAGGCTTTGGAGAACACTGCAGGGGCTGGGGCTGGGGCTGGAGCAGGACTGTCCCTGCAGCTCTGAGGGCAGCACATGGGGACCACTGCAGCCAGACCTGCACCCTCCTCCTGAGCTGTTCACCACCTGCACTCACAGCCATCGGCTCTGCTCTAAGCCTTGCCAGGCAGCAGCTGAGGATCTGGGGGTGTCACTGCCCAGCTCCCTTCTCAGCCCCCAGAGCCACGCTGCGTTGTGAGGCCATGTTGTGACTGGCACCTTTACACGCAGCTTATGAGGAATGGCCTTGAAAACAACTTTTCCACCTGATGTTTGCGGGATCGTGGCATGCTCAGCACCTGCTCCTGCTGCCCTCTGTCCCGTCTGATCCTGACCGGATCTCTGCTCACCCCGCTCACCCTGCAAACACCCCCCACAAACCCCCTCCCTCCTGACCAAGGACAGGCTGTGCTTACCGTGTCACTGTTGAATTTCCCGTAGTCCTTCAGGTGGTGGCTCAGCCTCATGGTCCTGCTGCGGGAGGGCTGCACTGGGGGCCTCCAGGGCTTGCCGGGGGGAACCTGCTCCCCACTGCCCAGGAGGGCTTTGGCCGTGGCCTTGCTGTGGGACATGGAGCTGGGGTGTGCCTCTCTCATCGCTTTCCATGCACTGGCCAGAGGGTGGCTGCTCTCTGAGCCCTGACCAGGCAGCTTGTCCCCTCCATCTCCAGGTGGCCAAGGGGATTCTCCAGGGCCCCCAGCCCCTGCCTGCCTCTCCAGGTTGCCGGCCTGGCTCCCCAGCACCCCAGATGGTGCTGGGGCTGAGCACAGCAGCACCAGGAGGAGCGTGGTGACTGTCAGTGCCTGGACCTTCATCCTCAGGTCCTGCCTTTGCTCAGGGTCCTCCTGCCTGGACAAGGCTGTTGGAGTCAGTAGCAGAGGTATAAGCTGCTTTTTTCCCCTGACTCTGGATCCAGCTGAAGCAATTTTTATAGTGCAGGGCCATACCTTGGGGGCACAGCTCTTTTCCCCCGCCCCTGCTGTGTCCCACCTCCCAGCTTGTGAGCAAACCCAGCTGCTTATGTGGGCCCCAGGCCCCCTCCCTTGTGTTCCCAAACATCCCAGCACCCTTCTGTCACAGCCACCCTGTCCCCGCTCAGTGCCAGCTGCACACATGGGTGCATGGCATCCGAGCACAGAATCTTTCAGCTAAACCACAGTTGCAAGCAAGGTCTTGGTAAAGGGAGAGCTGATGGTAAATGTTTGTATGTCTGATGGAAAGGTGGCAGGCTCAGAGGGAAGGAGTTGCTATGAGCCTGGTGGAAGCAGTCTTGGGTAGAGGAAAGGCACCCAGGTAATGCCTGAATCCATTGCAGCAGGAGCTCACTTGTTAAACAGCAGAGCCCCCCAAGGAGAGTGGTGTTAGAGCTGCCCTGTTCAAGCTTTGGTTGACTTCAGTGCCGAGTCAAACACCAGGGATCTGCTCCTCAGCCAAGGGGCCTCACTGATGGGTGATCTCTGGATGAAACAGAGGGCGAGTCTGTACTCCAGGTTTACTATTAGGTTCAAGAACCAGCCAGCACCAAGACCCAACTCTACTAGAAATCAGTTTTAATGAGTTTCAGTGTTCACCAATCTGTTGGCACCTGCAGTTGCATCCTGTGCACATTACATGCTTAGAGAGAGAAGGTGACTTTTCCTCACTGCTTCCATGGGAGGTGTCCTTGCTCCCTCTGCTCTCTTTCACTTCAGACTTGTTCCTCTGGACTAAAGAAGGAAGGAAGCCCCAAGTTCAGAGGATGGCGTGTGGAACAAGGGGCTGTCATCTTTTAAAGGCCACCAGCTGGTTCCTGGTCACTCTTCTTTACTTTTGTCTTGCCTACTTTCTCCAGGGGCACTGGACTTCAGAGCAAGAAGGTGTGGTGTTTGCTGGCTGGCTTGGGAAGACCAATGAGGTTATCCTACAGTGTCATGTTCCTGCCAGCTGCACCCTGCCACAGGTTGTGATCCGTGGGACCTCTTAGATAGGAAAGGGTAAGCAGCAAGAGCAGATGTTGCTGCTGAGCCCAGCTGAAGAGGCGTGGTCCTAAAGATCCAGGAGTGGATGACAGAGGAGCTACTGTGATAATGGACAACAGTGATACAAGGTGGAGGAAGAGAAAATTCCCTCAATAGAAAATCTAGAAGGCCTGAAGGTCAGAAAAGCAGGAGGTCTGAAGGACTAGAAATCAGCTTTTCATTCCACAGAAGTTCCCTGGGTTGGGGCCTCCTTCCCTGAGGGTTTGCTCAGGACCAAAACAGGTGAGTGTTCCCATGAGATAGACTGTCAATAGTGCACAGAAGAACCAAGTTGTGGTTGGCTGTAACCCGCCAAATAAAAAAAAAAAAAGAAAATAAAATTTAAAAAAGGAGAGGACACAACAGAAGACAAAATATAAATGTGAGCAGTGCATTATCAGTCGTCACCAAATGCACTCCACAAAAACTTCACCTTCCAAAAAGTACTGACACAGAAAGTCTAAGTCCTCTGATCAGCGCCCGGCTTTTGAGCTCAAAGCTCAAAACACAGTCCAGTTCCTGGAAATAGGAATGCTGGGAGTGCAATGAGGTGATAGATGAGAAAGCCACAGTGTTCTAGTCCATCTTCCATACCTTCACCTCTGGCCAGCTCCTGCTCTTGACCTGCTCCCCACTGACACAGGAAGTGCTGATTTCTGGGGAAATGGGCTCATAGGAACGGAGAGACAAGCTGGCAGCCAGCAGACCCATCCAGACACACGTGCCTGTGTCGTGTTTAGCAAGCATCCCTGCAAGGATTCCTGCCATTAAGCTGTGGAGAGAAAGAAAGGTGGTTTTGAACATGGGGGGAACAGCTTTGAACCCAGGAATGTGGCTGTTCATTTGTAAGGGCTTTCATTTGGACCCCAACCAGCACTTTCAGCAGCAGAATATATCATACAGGAGGGCTGAGGTTATAATAAATGGGTTTTGCTTTTTCTCTATCTATTTTTAAAGTACAAAATAGTGTCATTTATTTGCATTTTTTGTGTTTCTCATCTGAGAAGTTGAGGTACTTCCTCTTGCACCACATTTTCTATTCTCCTCAGTTTTCCAGGTGAGGCAGAAGAAAAGAAAGGAGCCTAAGAAGGGAAGAATCCAATTTTCCCTCGCTCTCTAGTTATTTTGTGACTTCTCTGCTCCTTCTCGGTGCCTCGTTATGTCCTCCTCATGTTGATGCCTCCCCTCCCCAAAGGGTTGGATGGGGCGAGAGAGAAAGTTTCCATATCTATGTGAGAGGGACAACAGGCACAGCTGGAAAAAGAAATCCAAAGCTGAAATTACATTGGAAAGTCATATTTTTGGGAAATATTTGCTATGTTTTTTCATTTGAGATTTCCCAGAAAAATGCTGTGAGTGCAGTGTTTGGGATAGATTGGGAGCACCTACTCTGCTCACAGCAACTACTGTAACCATGTTCAGAAGCTAGCAGAGGACAAAGGAGAAGGGAAAGAGAATGGAGAAGGCATCACATTTTAGAGGAAGAAGCAAGGACAGGAAAATGTGATGGCAGGGAGGATTAATAAGTACAGCTATGGGGAAGGTAAAAGGAGCCCTTATTTTGCACTCCACCTAATTACCTCAACATCTTTTTATCCATAACAAAGGCACAGAAGATTATGACTTCTCCAAAGTGTTCAATCTCTCAACAGCTCCAGGAGTTGAGAGTAAATATTTGGGGGAGCATCCCCTAGCAATGCCATGTGTGGGCATGTGGTGTTAGGTTGTCACGGCAGCGGGGGGCAAGGAGCAAACAGACACTGCACACGTGCTCAGCTCTGGAGCTGTAGAAGAGCCACTGGAAGGGAGAAGAGCCTGGAAGGGAGGCATGAAGTGCCCTGGGTCACTGTTTCTGGATTGCACTGTCCCCTGACCAGTGCTTCTAAAGTATGAAGGTCCACAGGGGCTAAGCTGGGGAAGTGTTACATTTTAGATATTAGGAGGAAATTCTTTACGATGAGAATGGTGAAACATGAACAGGCTGCCCAGAGAGGTGGTGGATGCCCCATCCCTGGCTGGAAGGGGCTCTGAGCAACCTGATCTAGTTGAAGATGTCCCTGCTCATTGCAGAAGAGTCCAAACTAGATGACCACTAAAGGTCCCTTCCAACCCAAACCATTCTGTGTTTCTACAATAGTCCTTTGGAAGTGCCACCACGCTGGGCTTGGGACACGTTACCAGTTTACATGCTGTGGAGATGGCTTGTATGGCAATGCAGTGTCCTGACATTTCCAGCCTGTTTTGGCACTCTTACTCTGTAGAACAGGGGAGTTCAGGGGAGCAGTTGGGGTTATTAGTAAGAAAAACCCTGGATGAGCAAGGGGACTATGAAAATTCCCCCACATGGCCTTGGGGACTATGGTGAGAGGGGAATTCCCAGGCCAATGTTACTTCAGGAATGGCAGCAGCAATAGGCCCCTGGCTTTCGTATAAGTTTGGAAGGAAAAACAAGCTTCCAAGTTCTCCAGTGTAACTCAGCGGAGGTGGTTGGCAGTGGCACATTTAATCTCACCTTTGGTCTTCCCTTGAACTTTAAAAAGGGAAAGGAACCCCTAAGAAAGACATTTAGTTTACATTAGCCTCTAGAAAAAACTTGTCCTGCAGTAAGGAGTACTTGTGTTCTGAGCAGATGGTGCAGATGGGAGGCTGTGTCCCTGGACAGGCTGGCTGGGGACACCTGCCAGAGGGAGTGAGCAAAGCTGACCTTTCCTCAGGACAGGCTGACCCCACGAGGCTCCTCCAGCCCCCATTGCTCTGCTGATATTACACCTACTGCTCCAAACAACCCTTTGTTCTTCTTTGGAGAAGACCAGCTCGCAGCTGCAGTCAGCTCATCTCAGAGGTGATCTGGGACACAAGCAGCATGTCCTGCTGGACACAAGCAGGCTAACCAGCTTGGCAAGAAGTTATTGATTAAGTAAAATATTGAGGACTCCCTATGTTAAAAAAAATCCAAGCACAAAAACCTTTTCATTCTGCCCACTGATAAGAGAAAAAAGAAGAGTTGCTATGTTGAATTATTGGTAGGTAAGAGTAGAAAGGGAAAAGGAAATATCTGTCACATACAGACTATTGGTCTAGCCCAAGGCAATGAAAGGACAGAATCAATTACTGACACGTATGAAGCAAGAAGAAGAAAACAACCTGACTGCTACATATAGTTTGTCAAGTTAACAAGGAGCATAATAAAATATTACTCTGACAGACTGAGAATTGATCACTGGGGCTAGGAATAATAGCTGTCATTTCCCACTTCTATGTATGGCATTGTGTGAACAGCCAGGCGAATTATACAGCAGACTCTTTTGAAGCAAGAGCTTCAAAATTGCCAGAGGCAAATGCAGAACCTGATTAAATGCTTTTACAGGGCCATTTTAGCTCTTGAGTAGCAGTTCCACTTCCATTGGAGAAGTGTGGAAGTAAGGCAGTTAGTTAGTAAGACAGCTTTGATGTAAGGTGGTTTACTTTGCTTTTAGCAGCTCAGCCCGGAGTAATTCCGAATTCTTAGATTGCCAGGAAAGGCTTGGATCTTGAAGAAAAGCAAAACTAATAATGGCAAGCCTGGCTTCCAAGATGCTTCGGGGGACATTTTTAGCAAGCTTTGCAAGGAATCACTGTAACCAGCCCTGTTCTCACATCCTTAGTGTCTCTTCCTCAAGCAGCAGGGTGTCGTTGCTTTTACAGTGGAATTTCAAAGGAATCCGATTATGGCCCTTTCACATGCGGCTGGAGAGGACAAAGCAGTGAGCGATATACCTGTCACCAGCTCCGGAGACGTTGACTATCTCCTCCTTGCTGATGGGGATGGCGGGGTAGTGGGCAGCACAGAGCCTGGCAGCAGCAGTCTGTGGGGGGAGGGAAGGGAAGTTAGTGGGAATTGCCCAAGCTGATAAGGCCTGATGTGCCTGGTGCCAGATCTGCATGGATGACAAAAAAAAGAAAAAGCTGAAAAAAAGGCAATAATCTTTTTTCACACTTTGATCATTTAAATGAAGCTTCCTGCAAATGAAGCTGGCACTCATGAATATTCACATAGGCACATTTAATTCTAGCTGACTCTAAACACTGCTGCTAGGAGCCAGCAGTATATGGACAGACAACTTGATTTTCTCTCAGAGCTGTGTATTCCACCCCCCGAAACACATACATTTTCCAGCAGTGATGCTATGTTTCCCAGGACTGCTGCCATGCCACCAGAAATAGCAACGGTGCCATATGGTCCAAGAAAGAAGCAATCGAGAGCTCAGAGTTAGTTTTCCATGCCCTTACCTGTTCCTGAGCTCCTGGATAAAGCGAGATGCTCCCTCCCAGGCTCTTGCCACACAGGAGGACACCGTGAGCACCGAGGGTCACCACCACACAGTGCAGGTGGGCCAGCAAAGGGCAGGCCAGGGCCACTGCAGTCTGGACAACATCCTCCAACCTGGATGGCAGCTCTTGAGAGAGAGGGGAGGGGAAAACGTGCTATAATGGTAAAGGCCCACAACCAGCCTTTCTGTGGGCTGACAGCCTATTTATGAGCACTTCTACTACTATTTATGGGCACTTCTGAAATGTGGTTGGTAACATTTTTTTTCTTTATATTATGGGAAACATGTAATTCTCCAGAGTTAGACTTCCACACTGTACTTCTATGCTGAGGAACCCAACTCTCAAGGGACTAAGCATATGTCTGTCGAGATCAAAAACCTATCTTCAAGAGTGGCTTCCTTGTCTTAATGCTGTTGGATTTCCACCTGCATTAGGTGGGGTGTTTCATTTTTGCACAGGGTGGTACTGCTGGGACAGGTGCCCTCCGAGCGTCATCCTTCAGGGACACCTTGACAAACCAGATATTGCTCCTGTTTGGGTGATGAAGTGAGGCAAATGGGATCTCTGGTTTTGGGCAAGGAGCCATCCCAGGCCTGTTGTGGTCTCTGATAGGTCATCAGTCCATAGAGCCCATGCAGAGTAAGGTGCAAGACACCATGAGCACATTAATCCCCACTGTGTTATAAACCAATTTGCTTGTATTATGGACTGAAGCAGAAAATGCTCTTCTCCAGGATCTAGGTTATCTAAAAGTCTGACTGACCCTTCTGAGTATTCAATACCTGCTGGCAGAGGGTTCCCAAGGGTCCGATTTATTGCTCTCAGCTCTTGCAGGTTGGGGGAAATGTATGTGAGTGCTTTCCAGCTGTCTGAGAGGAACGGCTTGGAGGCCTTGTTTTCATCTGTTGGCTCATAGCACACTTCAAAAGAACAATGCAATTGGTTAGTTAATTAATTAATTAGTGGTTCATCTCTGTGTCAGAGCAGGATGCAGTGTAGAACACTTAGAATAATCTGCACAACTGGAGATACACGCTTAAACTATTAGAAACTTAAATATTATTTCCCCTCAATATTACTTCCCCCAAACTTGGGACAAGGTCTCCCAAGGTTTCTCTCTCAGTGCTCAGCAATGAGACAGCTGCTTCTGGCTCCGGATGATATAATCAGAGTCCACTTTTATTACTCCAGTTAGCTGGTTTTGGAGCCTCTGCCAGGTTTTTAGATCACCATGTCCTTCTTCGGGATTTGCTTTAAAAAAGGAAAGTGTAACTCCAAAGGTCTAGGAAGCCTTATGAAAGGTCCCCAGCATACCAGTGGAGGGGGGCATTTATTTTATGGGAATGGAAGAGAATTCCTCTCAAAAGATGCTTTAGCACTTTTTCTGAGGAGCAAACTACATTGCTTCTATCAAACTGGCAGAAGTGCTTAAATTGCCACTTGCCTTGAGATTAAAAGGCTCAGAGAGCAGCATTCCCTGGCCTTATGGCAATGCTCAAGGGCTTTACCAGCTATGCTTCAGGAAATGTGGTTCAGCTGCAGAAAGAGGAAAACTCAAGAGAAATCAGAAATGTTTTATCCATTTGAAGCAGAGCAGCAGAGTACAGAAAGAGGTGCTTAATAACCCAGCATGTCAGACAGTAATGGGTATCTCCAGCAAGCAGCAGGGATGTGCCTGGACTGTCTTGGCACACATGCTGTGGGGGCAAGTTCTCCTTACCTGCTAGCTGGTGCTCTCTAGCTAGCTGGCAGACATACTGAATAGTGGAAAGAGGCACATTTCCATCAATGCAAATGAGTGGGGCCTGACACAGGTTCTCCTTGAACTGGGACACCTAGTTAAAATCCAGGACACAGAGGAGAGACAGCTTGAGTCATTGCAGAGGGACAAAGTCATTGCTAGTCAGACTTGATGTAGGATTTTGACTCGTATTCCAGCCTTTAGGTGCAGGCATGAACCCAAAAGAGTGATTCCCTAAGGAAAATGGATTTTTCCATTTGCCCTATCTCCTCCCCTTCTCCTTCCCCTGCTCCTTGCCATTGAGCTGGACTCAGTCGGCAGGGCCACTCCAGCACAGAAAGATAATTGCTGGTCCTCTCTAGACCATTACAGGGAAATGGAATGCTGCTGTTTAATGCCACTGTAGGATTCCCTGGGCCATGCCTGGCTTGGCTACACCTTTGCTCACTGTGCATGTCATCTGGATGTCCTCTCTGCACGGTGTCTCCTAAGAGAGGTTGTTCAGCAGAGTGTTTTACACCTGGGCCCCACTG
Organism: Dicrurus megarhynchus; assembly: GCA_013399195.1. Classification (NCBI taxonomy): domain Eukaryota; kingdom Metazoa; phylum Chordata; class Aves; order Passeriformes; family Dicruridae; genus Dicrurus; species Dicrurus megarhynchus. The sequence continues at coordinate 1,635,265 of VXAD01009407.1, forward strand.
AATCCCGTAGGGATGGGATACAGTGGAGCAGTGGAGTAGGGAGCTGCTGTTCTCTCCTTTGGCTCTCTGAGGCTGCACAACCACTTGCTGGGATGCCAGGCCAGTGCTATGGGCACTCGAGCAGCATCCCCCCGTGTCTCTGCCAGCCCTGGTGGAAAGAGGGGCTGCCAAAATGCACTTTGCAGCACAATATTGGTTCAGAATTTCCACTGGTCACAGCTGCTTTGTACAGCTCAGGAGAATTAATCCCTCAATCCATCATGTAATGGTTTTCTGTGCCAAGGCTTGGGGGAGGCAGGGTGGGGATGGAAGTGAGAGCAATGACCATACTTTCCCCTAGGAAGGCTCCACCTCACAGAGATGCCAGTGGTAAGTAAGTTGCACTTAACTTCCATGTTGCTGTCAGTCATGAAGCACAGGCTTTTGTTCTGTCAGTAAAAGGCTGAGTAGGAAAGGAGGGTGCAGTGGTGGGGCTTTCACTGAATCACTCCTTAATCACTGCTGCCATTATGCTTCCCTGATGTTTTTGAATGTTTGGATGTGCTGAGCAACAGTTTCTGTTGATACAGCTCAGCATGTAGAAACAACAGGGATGGTGGGGAGGGGATGGAACAGGAAGACTTGCTTTAACCAGTGTTCTGTCCACTTTTTTTTCTGCTTTTCCCTAAAGGGCAAAATATAATTTCTGTAGGTGGATTGGATTTATTGCTGGCTTTAAGGTGCAAAATTATAAGCTAGCTTGGACAAGTTAATGAAGAGGATTCTGGCCTACATATCATGGATGATGGTAGTGGTGATATTTATAAACCAGAAACAGATAGAAACTCCATGTGGGTCAGCAGCAACAGAAGGCTCTGGTAGCTTTTTACCCTGCTATGCCAGTGGCCAGTGTCTGGGGTTAATTTCAGTCTATCCCATGTCCCTCTGCACACCCACTCCCTCCTGGTACAAACTCCACCCATGGCCTTTTGTCACAGGCCCACACTCTTTCTTGTAAGAAAAGCTCACAAGTCCAAGGGAGTGCATACATATTGCTCTGTTATCTGGTGGTGGATGTCCATGTCTCCCAAGCCGACGCTGAGCTCCCCAGCACTGGTGATCACAGCACAGTAAGTGGCTGTGCTCTTCCCCTCCAGCTGCAGGACGCCGCTCATGTCCTGAAACAGGGAGGACATTTACACACCGAGCATGTTGCTCTTCCCTGCCACACTCGGCTCACTCCTCCTGTGCCCACCTGGTCTCCAGCCCAGCTCACTGCTCTCCCTTGGGACCAGCAGCATGTCAGAGGTATCTCAGTCTAGACAATGCTGGCACGTGGCTATTTGTTAATATTTGCAATGCAACAAATGCTGCATGTTAAAGCAATCCTTTGGTAAATGAGTGGCAGGTCCCTGCTGTGCAGTTCCACAGGCTGTGTCTCCTGTAACAGAAGAGTGTTCTGCAGCCCTGCCTGCTCCAGTCACCCGTTCCCACAGCTGGTGTGACACACAGATGGCCTGATGGCATGCTGGCATCTCTTGGTGGCACTCTGCAGACAGCAATTACTTATGTTGGCCATCTCACCAACCGCCCAGCCCGACCGCAAGCACACCCTTGAGACATTTCTACAGCAGTGGGGCAGAGAGCTGTGGGGCGGCTCCTGGGAATGATCTGCTTAGGGAACTCAGGGCATGCCTTGGAAGGAAGATGTGGGTGAAAAAATGTATCTAGCTCAGGAGCTGACAGAGAAGCTGGAGGTTTTAGGGAAACGTTCCTCTCCAACACTGGTGGGAATGTGTTCTGTTACAGGCAAGGATTGCTTGGTGGCTGGCCAGCAAGTCCACCTTCCCTTGGGAGACTGCTCACTTGGATGGCACAAACTGTGCTGTGTAGAGAAGAGATTGTAGACCAGCCATGGTGAAGCCTTTATAACCCAAAACGGAGTTCGTGTTCTCATTGCTTCATTTGCCAAGTCACTCAGGTAGCCAGAACCAAGGCCCCATGGGCTCTGTTTGGATCCCAGGGTCACAAGGGCACTAATAAGGGTCAATGACCCAGACCAGCCTCACCTGAGGGCTGCACTCCCACCCTGCCTTGCCTTCAGTCCTGCCTTGTCTCCATGGAGCTGCCTGATGCCCTAGGTTAGAGCTGCCCTCCTGGCTGGTTTTGCTCCCTGCAGGAGTGGTGATATCCTGCATTGCTGTCCTGGGGAGCTCCTGCTGCTGCCAGCTCCCTGACCTGTGGACAAGCTGCTGCTGAAGTCAAGTATTCCCCTGGGGCACAGGTAAGTGGTGGATGCAGCTCTGTAGAGGACCCTGCTCCTCTGAGCCTGGGAGGTGCCCAATCTGCAATTCCAGTTTCATGTTTTCTCTCTCTTGGGCTTTTACCAAACCAGGTTCATTTTGGCAATGCTTAGTGTGTCCTCAGGTTCAAGGTTTACACATTTCTCACTATGTTTAGCATTCACTAGAACTGTACATGGTTGCTCCTGATTCACCTCTATCTCCTCCAAGCACCACTTCCAGGAGCTGAATTCAGACCACAACATACATCTAGCCTGTGTTTCGGAGGTGGTTCCTATCCTTCTAATTGTCTGTAGCTAAAGAAGCACGGAATTATTCCTACTCTTAGTCTGATGGAAGGTGGCTCTGGCATCTGCCAGGGTTGGGAAGAATTTTCCCTCTGTGTTATGTCATCTCTCCTATGTTTCTGAGGTGCCACTTCTGTGCAACGTACCATGTGGTGGCAGTAGTGCAGGACAGACTCTAAATGCTCATCCTTCCCCACGGCTGATAAAAGGAGAGGAGCTTGTCCAAGACGGCTTAAACAGTCTAAAAAGCAAATGGAAACAAAAGCTATTAACAAAACCACCAGAGTACTGTGAACACAGTGACAGCCTGTGCAGCATGGGTGTCTCTAGGAAAGCCCTCTCCTGAAAAACTTAATGCTCACCAGCCCTTGCCTAGAAGGATATTCAAGATGAAATTGAGCTGCAGCTGCTGCAAATGACTGCTTGGGGCTGAGTGAGGTGTCCTACAGAGACCTGAACCAGCACCCTGAAATTTAGGATTATTTGGAACATCTGGGAGTTGAGGAAAAGAGGGGGAAGACAATTCTGCTCTTTTCTGGCATCATCTCCTTTACCATCACAGGCATGTGGGTTTTCCCACATTGCTTCTGAGCACAGCATTTTCTGGTGCTGGCCCTCCCACACTGCTGTTCCCACCATGGTATCTTACCACTGAACCACTGAATCTGAATGTATTAATGGGAAACCCTTCCTCCTCTCCTTTCAAGTTACCACAAATTGTACCTCTGTAGGTGGCGTGGGTATTTTGGGGGGGGGGTTTTCCCACTCAAGCTTCTTCATTAGTAATCTGAAGTGACAGTAGATTTGTGTTAGGAGATTGGGAAAGGTCTAAAAGCTGGAATAATCCTAAAATCTTTCTGTAATCTGTCCCTGTTAACTTCAGTACAAGAATATTGGTCTGTTGCTGCTTGTGGTGGAGCCCCAGGTACTGTGTGATCCTCTCCCATTGCCAAGGAATGCAGCCTTTTCTCTTCTACAGTAACTCCTGTACCCCACTTCCTTTTGTCCATGGTATGTGGTTTATCATTTTGGAACTGTGATTATTCCTTTCAACTTCTGGCTCTAAGCATGGTTCTATAGTGACTATATCCTGGCATGGATTAGTCTGAGGCTGCTCAGTAGTCATTGGAGACGCTGATGCTTATTTAACTTTGATTCGGGGTTCTGTGCCATGTGCTAGTTAACTTCAGATTTGTGGACCCTCCTTTTCCTGATCTCAACTCCCTCCCCTCTTATTTCTTGGAATGGGCCCTGCCTTTTCCAGGCAGCCCGCCCACTGGTGTATTGCCTAATGTGTCCCAAATCTTGTCAACATTCACCATCTCCTGCTGTTGAAGGAATACCAAAGGACAAATCACAGCTGGCATGCACCCGCAGGCAAACCCAAGCACCAGGCACCTGCCAAGTTCCTTCCAACACCGCCAAAGGTTCGTCTCACTCTTCCAGCATTTGTTTGCCCACCACCCTGGAAGAAAAAACTGTTAATTGGCAAAACTGGGAGGGCTGCTTGGCATAGTTGCTATGTCTCCATTATCATGTGAAGCTGACATTGCTGAAACATAGAGCAGCAATCAGAGGGAGCAGAGGGCATCCAGCTCACAGATTGAGGGCAATACAAACTTCTAGAGCCATTTACTGACTTAAATCTCGTTGACAAAGGCTTGCTTTCAAGGAGGGGAGATCCACTTATCTCCCCATGAATTGTTAGTTTGGTCTTATTTGCTAAGACCTGCTAGAATGGCTAATGAGTGTTCCAGTCAGTGCGAGCAGCCCTCTGAACTTACCTGCTCACAACAACCTGGGACTCCAAGTTGCTGGGTCTCTGCCTTCCAGGCCACTTAGCTCCCACCTTAAGCAGTTTGTGGGAATTGTTATTTATTTATTTATTTATTTCCTCTTTGAATGTAAAATGAGATTTGTTATCTTTGCTGTACTGCCTCTGTACTTTGTTCATGGAAGGATCTGCTTCAGAGACTGATGACTTTTTCACTCACCCATTGCTTCCCAAACATCTCTCTCATTAAAAATACCCTTCCTTTCCACGCGTGGCTATCAAATTCTTTTCTCTTGCCTCTGCCTTCCACTCCTCTGTCCATCTGCCTCTCTGTCACAGACAAATTGTCAGAACGCAGGCAATCGCTCACCCATCTCATTCTAATTCTTCTGCCAGAAGAATTACATCAGTAAGTGCTCAGATCAATTTGGGCTTCATCTGATTATCAAATGGTTTTAGAGCTCTTGTTTCATAAAATCCTGAAAAAGATTTTCCATGTCTGAAGACAGCTTGCCACTGGCAGTCCTAATGCCTGTGTGCAGAAGCTCCTGGCCCAGTCCCTCTGCCCTACACCAGCCCAGGTGCACAAGAACACCCCTGCACATACACATTTTTCTTGCTTGTTAACACCACTGTCTGTTCTAACCCAGAAAATGCATTGCCATCTCAATGAAGGACATACTCTGCCCCCAACCCATCACTGAGCTTGGGCATCCTCAAAATTCATACTGAAGCTCCCCAAGGATTCTTCTTCCCCTGCAAGAAGCTGTATATCTGTCCTTTGCACACAATGCTTTTTCCTGCATCCAGCCCTGTGAGAGGCTGCTCTCCCATCTAAATATGATCTTTTATTACTCTCCTCTGAACTCCAGGCTCTTTTTCTTAGCTCTGACTCCCCCCAGTTCTGCAGTTTGTAAGACTTGGTGCTAATTTTTGATACCTTTGCTTTTCTGTCTGGTAGTTCTCCCAGCCCTAACCTGTTTGGGCCACCTGAGCAGAACTGCCTGTATATAAGCAACCTATGGCCTTTGTCCATCTTTGCACTGCTTGTCATTCCTCATTAACACAAATGCCCCTCCCTCGCATTTGCTTGTGCTCCCTGGGAATTGCCACTGGTACTGTTAGGAATGAGGATATTTCCATCTGCATCTCTATCCTGTTGAGGGTTGCAGATTTCAAAAGCAAAGTGAGCTTGGCTATTTTAATTCTGAAGCTCACTCTGTAATATAGGCAGCCAAGGAGAAAAAAACCCCAAACCCCAGCTCCCCAAAATACAAAGCAGGGGTGATTTTTTAGGCAAGTCAAACAACATGGCTTTAACACTGGCCCCTATTTCAGTCTTAAAAGAGGGTGCTGGCTGCCATCAGCAATAAGCACAAACTGCAGTTTATGTAATTCCATTATCTGTGCTTTAAAACTGATGCCTGCAGGAATGGTGAAAATACTCATCAGCTCATTTTGCTGCCTGGCATGATGATCCTCTCTTTTAGTTCCCCATACACCCCAGGGACAGAGTTTCTGGGGAGGTTTTATGCCAAGCCTTGCCCTAAGAGCAGATGTAGCAGCCTCCTGCTCAGGGATCCTGCTGTGGGTGACCTCTGCTGTTGTACAACCCCAGAGGGCCTAAAAGAAATGAAGATGCTCTGTCTCTCTTTAAAGTAGCAGGTGGGTGCAGTGAGAGAGAAACCAGCAGCTGGCTTTGAAAGAAAAAGAAATGATCGGCTCTCATCATCTCATCACACCTTACCAACTCAGCTGTAACTCCAAGTCTGAGTGATATTCAAATATCTCTTCTTGGGTTTGGGTGGGGCTGGCTCAGGTTAAAGAATTTCGTTGAAAATGGGCTTGCTAAAAGTGATCTAAGATGAGGCTGGGCTGATACTTTCTGGCAAAGTTTCAGAGAATTGAGAAAGTCTCTGGAACTTTCTTCCATGTCCTAAGAGATTTGAATTCTTAATGTTAAAAGGAGACTCTGCTCAACTTCTGGGTATCCTGAGAGAATTATAACCATCATGCTTTTTCCAGCAACTTTCTCTAAGCAAAATTGTTCATCCTTTTCAGCAGGTCAGATAGTTATATATTAAGCATTTAGCTTCTGGGTAGCCTTGAAAGCCACGTGGGAGTTACAACCAGGTCAGAATACAGCTACTTTCCTGCTGAGACAGCACGAGGTGTGACTGGTACCCAGTGCTCTACAACAAATCCAGCAGGCACAAAGGTGGGATCTGCTGGGTGCCGAGCTCTTTGAAATAAAAAATCTGTCTTTAAAAAGCTAAAACATTGATGCTGAGAGGGGCTTTTCCTCCATGCAACATTAAAAGCCTCCTTTTTCTCTTGTCAGCTGTTCCCAGAAGGATCTACACTGGTCCTTGGCCCCCTCACCATGCTGTAGGTGGTCCAGGGATCTGCACTCATGTCTGACATGCCAAGGAGTGCCTATCCTTCCTTGGACACGGCTCAGCTCCTTGTCCTGATGGCTGAGTGTGGGCTGTGTATGGTATTGGTTACATCACAGCTGAAGCAGTTGAACCTTTGCTTTTGCAAGCCTTCCTAACTGGTGCCACAGCATATTTCACCCTTGACCATTATAACATTGTTTGGCCCCTGCATCATTAAGTAGCCAAATTCCTTACAGACAGCTTCCCCAGCACATTTTCCCTATCTGACTGGGAGGTCTTCACAGGCTGCCCCATCTGATGGCAGAAGCTTCCTGCCTCGGCTATCATCACAGAGTGATTTGAGACACCAAACAATTTTTGAGCAAGCTTCACCACCTCAATCTGCAGTACTTCGTACAGCTCGACAAAAACTGTACAGGCCATGCAAATAGCTGTCATTTGCATGGGGGAGTCCCAGGTTTGGTCCACTTTAGCTTCTTGTCTGCTTCTTGTTCAATCCAAACTGAGAGGAAGGGGGTCTGATAACATTCAAAATGTTCTATTTTTTAAAGCCATCTTTTGTTGGTTTTTTGTTTGTTTTTTTTTTTTTTAATGGGGGAGGGCAGTGTTTATGTGTGTGTATGAGACTCAAATCCTTCATGAGTACTCTGCACAGAGAATCTTCCTCCTATTCATCCTGCTTTCCATAGCTAAGGCAGTCTTAGACAGCCAGAGCTGGCTCTTACCCGAGGATTTCCTCCCTGTGGGGAGATGGTATGGATGACACATTGTTTTGTCCTTCTCTTGAGTGTCAGGGATGGTGATTTTCATGAGGACAGAGTAGGTCAGTATATATCACTCCATTATCCACCTAAACAACCCCAAACATGCAGCACTACACCTCCCAAGTGTGTGCATGCACACACGTGGATATCAGACATGGATAACACCTTCCCCCCAACCCCTTCGGCTCGGCAATCCTGTAAAAGTCGCTGGAAATAGATTGGTGCTAAGAAAACTGCTACAGATACAGTACCAGGATGTCAGGGTTCTGTGCCTTGGCTATAAAGTCAACGTTGATACCTCCAATCACCACCTTTAAGAGGGAAGAAAAAGGTAAAAAGTGGTTGGAAGGACCTCAGGAAAAAGCTTCCAAGTCTGCTTTGCTTTGCTTTGCCTAGTCACTTTTCCCACCCTCTTGAAAGCTCTCTCACTTACAGTGTAAGGGCCAGTGCTTTTTTTGAATAGCTAGACACAGGCTTGTACAATCCCAAGCAGAATCAAAACCTCTTGTCTTTGTTGCTCTCTGAATCATGCCTGCTGACAGCCAGCCCCAGCGTGGCAGGTGGGATGTTACAGCAGACACACAGGGATGCTGATGGTTTCTCTGTGTGATATACCAGGCCTCAGAAACATTCAAGCACTGGTGTGTAAAAAAGCAAAGAAAATGGGGAAAAAGTGGGCAGAAAAATGCAGCCCTTTCTTGAAAGCTCCCAGAAGAAATTGCCATACCCAGTGACACTTTACAGATCACTTCTTTTATTGTCCTACAAAGCCAGAATAAGCACTTCAGCTCCACAAACAGGAAGTTTCCAGATTCTTTGGGGACATACAGCTGGTTTTTCTCATCAAATGCTGGGTTATTTCCTCTGGAGTCACTGCCCTCTTTTATGTTGACAAATCCTATTGCAAATGGGTTTCAGAAAATCTTTCATGTCTCTAAAGACCACCTAAAATAGATTTCCTGTAAATTACATGGCACGCAAAAAATCCAAGAGAGTGAATAGAGTATTAGGGTTATAGTAGATCTTGTTCAGGATGTGCTGTAACTCTTGTGATTTTGTCAATCATGAGCAGGAGGCCAACAAAAAGAGATATTTATAAACATTTATGGCTCAGCAGCTCAAAATATCTCTCCCCACCTTCTTCCAGGTCTACTCCTGCAGTCACAAGTTCCCTGGCGCTAAGAGCAATAGAGCTGAAGCTCTACATAAGGGCACAGTAAAAGGTGAAAAGGTGATTAAAGTTTTAACGGCCTTGATGGTCTAAGACTTAATGAGATTAGGCCATTGTCAGTGTTTACTCCTTGTAAACATGGATAGGGGGAGGGGGAGAAGACACTTACTTTTGAAGAATAAAAAGGGAAACTAAAGGGAGAATGATTGGTCCCTGGCTGAGTCACCTTATACTTTTGGGAACAGATACAAATTTATCTTGTGCTGCCAGCAGAGAGGCATCATATGGAGGCCAGCAGAGGACTCACCGGTTGGGGTGGGGTCACGTTCTCTCCTCGTCGAGGCAGGTTTCCCTTCCTTCTGGCTTTCTGTAGTTTGCTCAGGGCCACTGCGATGCAGCTGCCCACTCTGGCATTGTTCTGGATCAGTGCAAGGTCTGTTTGGCATTTCTTTGAGGAAAATTAAAACCAGCGAGTCTGACCTGTTAGAAGCTTATGTAGGAACAGTTTAAAGGGAGAAAGCAGGAAATATGTGCTGAGACTCGACAGGTTTGATTCCCCCATACCATAATCCCTTGGGGACAAGTACAGTGGGTTACAATGCTGCATGAAAACTCTGATTTTTTGTTGTTGTTGTTGTTGTTCAGCTTCTTCCCCCAGTGTCCACAGAGAGGAAACTTGTCTTTGACAGGTGGGGAATAGAAGCAAAGGCTTCACGGAGAAAAGAGAAGGTGAAGTGCTTAAATTACAGCAGGGAGCCTAAAAACCTTAGAGGATCTTGGTCAGCTTTTCCAGAAAGAGATACCTACTGAGATTTTGCCAGCTCACTATAAGCAATTTTTTTTTAGCAATTGCACTGGGAGCAGAGTATCAGAGGCTTTGAAAGCCCTACTTTGTGGCTGCATATAGATCTTATATCCAAAAATGCCTTTACCATTCTGCCCTGTTCTATTCCATTTCTTAGCAGGCTGGCAGCAGAACCTGGATGTGAATCTGGCTCTCCCAGATCCTACACTGGCATCCCAGCCAGTACATCTGCTTTCTCTTGGCTGTGCAGTAGGATTCCTGCTCACCCTGGGGTGTTTTCCCTCCAAGTTTCTCTTCTCCGTACCCACACGGAATGTTGGATAAGGCAGTGTGATGTCCAGCACAGTGCTCTGGGAAGCCCAGGGACCTTCCAACTGTGCAACCCCAGCACAGACAACAGTATCCAGAGATTCCATCACAGAGCAGGCGAGCTCTGGGTCAGATGTGAGGGATTTCTTTGGGCTCTGGACCACCTGCCATCTGTGCTGCCCTCCAATTTTTAATGGAAAAGGGGATGAAGACAGTAAGGATGTTCCTGAAAAATCAGGATGCAGGTGCTAACCTCTCATCTGTTTGGAGACTCTGAAGTGTTTGCTCCTTGCTATATTGTCAATAAAACGACAGTGTTTCCTACTAGCCATTATCAGAAGAGATAGGAAATACACTGGAGTACTTTCTTTTTCCCCCCATGTAGTAAAAGGATACTGGAGTCCAGTGATTTCCCATCAGTTAATTCTGTGAGCTTCTGTAACAAAAAGGGGGTCACTTCTTTGCCTGTGATTCCTTTGGACCTGCAAATATTAAAAAAAATGCCCACAGATGAGCTGAAATGGCACCAGAGGAGAAGCACTGTTGCCAGCAGATACTTTATCTCCATAACCACATACCATACCAAGTCCTGTAAACAAGCTTTGGGTTAGATAAAGCTACAGTTGTGGGCTCACCCATGGCCAGGGTTAGGCTGCGCTACGGCTGCTGCAGCAGTGTCCCTGGATTCGTTTACTTCCCCCAGACCACGGGCTGAGCAAAGGAAAGGCTTAGGCTGCTTCTCACCTGGCTTGGCTGAGAGCTTGCTGGATGGCCTCTTCGATGGCCTGGCCCTCGGCCGCTCGCTCCTGGGGACAGGGCACTGCTATCAGCACCCCGCTGCTCAGGCCCAGCCCCAGGGCGCTGTCTGGGAGAGGATGGCAATACTGTTAGTGGCACTCCTTGGAGAAGTCAGGTGCTGAAGGACAAGGACAGAGGAGAGTGGGCACAGGGTTCCAGTTCTTAGCTGACCCAAGATTAGGATCTTTTCCAGCTACCAACCAATTCTCATCTGCCTATTTTGAGTCTGTCTGTACAGTAAATGGGGCAAAGGTTTTTTTTTTCTTTTTTAAACTGATTCCCCTTCTAAAGGCCTAGAAGCTGTTTTTGTCAACATATTATTATGTGTTGCTTCCATTTCACTAGGGTGAATAAAACATGAATGAACATGCCAAGCTGGCTGCAGCTGGCTTGCAGTTTTACTTGCTGTAAAGGCTGGACCTCTCTGCTACTGTGTTTTCAAAGCAATTTTGATGCAGGAATGGAGGAGGTGGGATGGCATATTTTTCAGGACAAATTTTTCTGCAGACTTAAAGGAAGTGCCTCATCCAGGGTGATTCTTGTGTCCTTCTTTTCCCAGACCTTACATGGGCCTTTGCCATCTGAAACACACCAATGAGTTTAGCTGCCTCCTCTTCATCCCGGACGTGGTATGGTGCTTGGAAGCCACTCTGGCGTGAGAAGAAGGCTGGGAACTCTCGTGATTCTCCAAAGGCAGCCACACAAACACCCTGAGTCTCCTGCAGCAGTGGAGGTGAGACAAGCAGGTGATCAGTGGAGGGAAAGGGGAGTCAATTAAAGAATGGGACTTTTTCCTTCTACCCAGAAAGAAACTGCCTTTCTTTGGCACGGGTCTTGGTTATTTTTTTCTATTCTATTCCATTCTATTCCATTCTATTCTATTCTCTCACCAAGAGCCAGGCATGGTAACTGGCTAGACCAGATCTGGCTCACTGAGGCAGAGGAGGCATGCACATCCTTTGCGTGTGCTCAGAGCTGATCTAAAGCCATGCAGCTGTCATTGGCACCATCCTGAGTCCAAGATAACACCCTGGGATCTGAAGACATGTCATGAACTGACAGGAATATAAACGAGTTCTGCTTGAGATTGAGAAATATCGATGTTGGCTGTCACATGAAGTGCTGGCCGTGGTGGTTTCCAACATGCCAAACCTTAAAAGGTGACTACTGAAAATCATCTGAATTCCCTTTTTAATTCTGATTTTATTTTAGTGTCTGATGGATCTAGCTTCCCTGATCCATCAGTTTCTGGGAGCATCGTCCCAGAAAAGCAAATCTAATGCCAAAGAAAAAGGACATGGCTAGCACCACCTTTGACCACAGTTGGAGCAGCTGCTGTAACAGCCCCTTGGGCATGGTTAGATTTATGCTAGGGAGCAGCCAAGGGCTTGTACAGCCCCAGGACCACAGAACTGTAAATGTGGCTTCACATCCTCTCAATAGCAATTTCTGAAAATCTTCAGCTCAGGACCCATCCCAATGCCACTGGGCACTCTGTGCACAAAGAACAACATTATCTGCTTTCAGACACCACAGCCCATGCTACCTACCAGATATTCCAGTGTTCTGCCAATATCAAGGATAGACTTGGCTCCTGCAGATACAACAGCAACTGGAGTTCGTCCTAGCTCTGTCAAGTCAGCACTCACGTCCAGAGCTGTCAAGGGACAAGCAGCATTGTGTTGGGGACTGGGTTGTACTCCAAGCTGAAGAGATCTGACCTCCCAAAAAGCCACATATGCCTGGGATGCCACTGCCTGACTTTATAACTGCTTAGATCCACAAACAAATATTAAAGGTTTAGATCGTGCCTTTAGATGTAGAGATTGAAAGAGGTACTGACAAAAAGAAGTCACATGGCTAAGGGCAGAGGTGCAGCCTTGCACTCCATCTCTTGGCTCTTTGATCACATTGATAAAGAACATGCAAAAATTTGGTAGAAAAGAAAGAAAAAGTGTTGTACAGCAAGGATGAAGTTCAAGGAGATGGAATATCATTGAAGTAGATTTTGAGTTTGGAACTGACAATGCTTGCAAAAAAAGAAAGTACCACAGGAGCTGACCTCGGGAAACTTCCTGTTCTGGAATTTACATCACAGCTGAAAGGGATGGCATACGACAGGGCACTGCACTTGTGCTGTACTGGAAACATATATGGCTAAGAAGAGAGAAAGCACTTAAAAGCCACAAATTATACAGCCAAGACTGGGCCATTTTCCAGAGAGGAGCACACACCTCTAATACAGAGTACACTCTTTTGTGGCAAGGCTCTTCTCCTCCTCAGCTGGGAGAGCTGATAACAACACTCTGCTTGGCAGCCAGTATCAGGTTTTCCAGCCATTACAAAGAGGGAGAAGTGCAGTCAGCTCCTGTTGCACCAGCAAACAATGTCAATGTAACCCCGTGTAAGCAAAGGATAAAGAGAAACTTCCACCCCCTTAACAACTGTCTAGGGCTCAAGAGGAATATTTTGAAGCTTCTGGAAAGGTGACATAAGGGAGAAAACAACCATAGTCTGATCAAGACAAATTTTAACTTTACTCTTCTGAACAGACCGTTACCGTAGGACTGACTGGGAAAAAGAAGGAATTAAATAAAACTGCAGCAACAGACAGAAAAGTAGAATGTATTGATGTTCTTACTGTTCTCCCCATCCCGATGGACACCTCCTATGCCACCTGTCACAAACACGGGAATTCCTGCTTTGTGTGCTGCAATCATTGTTCCAGACACGGTAGTGCCACCCGACAAACCCTGTCAGGGAGCAACCAGTCACAGTCAGCACCCAGGGTGACACGGAGAAGCAGCTATGGCTGTGGTCTGCCACACAGCAGTGTGAGCAGCTGACCAGTGAAATTCTAATACAAATATTCTTTTAGGCAAAAAGGCAGAGGAATTCACTTAGGAGTTGGACTCTGTAATCCCTGTGGCTCCCTTCCAACTCAGAATATTCTGTGATTCTGTGAATCATCTGTCATCCCTGCTATAAAAGCCGTTCTTGCCCTGACAGCAAAGGCCTTTGCCCTCCAGGGTGTTCCACGGGCAGATAGTGGCACCTTTAGCTGTCACTTTAAGCTTGGGATGGCCTATGTGTCACATAGTTTACATGCAATGTGAAAATGTCTTATCATGCCAGGAAGAGTATTCTTAGCCAAGTGCCCATGGCTTGCCAGCACATCCAGCATGACTTTTCAGGAGCCCTATTTCATGTATGTTATTCCCTCACTCTTCTGTATTTTGACTCTAGTTAGGAGCACTTTTGAGCTTACCAATAAGATACCACTTTCCATGATATTTTTGAGAAGTTTAAAAGCCACCTGGCTAGAGGCTGGAGAGCACTATAATGTTGCTAGAAAAGCAATAGACCACTATACTTTACTAGGAAAGACCACGCTAGAAAGTCTGCACACCATACCTGGCTGAGGACGAAAGGGAAATCTCTGCGAGACACTTTAACTGTGTTTTTACTGCTTGCCAAGAACTCGAGTTCCTCGTCTGCGAGTCCCACGTGGATTTGGCCCCTCAAAATACCTACAGTGGCTGGCACTGCTCCATTTGTTCTTACAATTTCTTCCACCTCTCTGGCCATGCTAAAAAATAAGATAAACAAGACAACAATCACAAAATTAGGGATGCAAGCAATCAGGCAAGGAAACAGTCATGTTTGATGGCCATCATTCACAGTTCTTGTGATTTCAGCTATGTCTTACTCCTCTTGCATCCACCTCATGGCAGAAGTCTTTGCACTTGGACTTGCAGAAGTGAAGAGTTCCCATTTTCAAGGATGGCAATGTCCAAGCTCTGTGCTTCATTTTTGAGAAAAATCATTTGGTTTACAAGCAAATCTGATTGTACAATAGACTACTGAAAATAGAGAACTTCTCAAAATAGTATCTTTTACCTGTTATTTCTCTGACATCATAGACCTTCACAGAAACCCCAGGTAGTTCAAGTCCTGCTCAAATGATCAGGATATATTTTTCATAATACAGTCAGATTTAGTGTAATAATAGTGCCAAAAAGCTGCTGCCTTAGGGTACTCCAAGGCTGCAGGCCAAGTCTTTCTAAGTTTAGCAGATTTTGTACTTGATCATTCATACACTATCTTTGTTAAGAGCAGCTTCTTCTCCCTTTCTGAGCTATCTGGACATATGCTAGGCAATCCTTAACTACTGAAACCACCTCTTCCCCAAAACCGAGTTTTTAGAGCTTCATTTTAAGACCAAATGTCAGGCAGAATAATGGCCAGGTAAAAAGCAAGATGGAAAATCAATACCAAAACCTTTCTGTGTTTTCTGGAAGCAAGGATGGAGGGTAGAGTGCAACGATTCCTGGAACTGTAACACAATGAAACATGAGTCTACTGAAAACTGATATATAAAGAGAAGAGGCAGGGAGTTTCCATGCAGGGTACAGAAGACAGTGAGAAGGGACCAGGAGCTCTCACAGTAGCTGCTCTGAGTGGGTTAAGGAACAGATTTCACTTTTGTGTTTCAATCCTCTTTGCATTACAAAAGAGACAGGAAAGGAAACTGCAGAGTGTTTTCAATGTCTGTACAAACCATGCAGCTGAAAAGGCTGATAGCTCTCTTTTAGAGCAAGTGGTGACATTATCTGCTGCTCCATTTTAAAGGAAGCCAGAAATTTAAGGTGTTGGAAAAGGAGATAGCTAGGCTCTCCATATTCCTCCCTAAAAGTCCAAATACAATTGTTTTACTTGAGCTCATAGTCTGCTTGCCTAACGACCTGACATTTCCATTTGTTCTTGCAACAGCTTTGGCTTGACCAAGAACACTGATATCAACCCAGCAAGTTATGTGCTTCATGCTTACTACTTCACTGAATGAGGAACATCAAAATCCACCACCTCAGATTCAGAGGATAGGCCATGCCATGTGTAATGATGGTGCTTTCCAAGGCTACCACCGGTCTCCCCTCCACCAGAGCTTCCTGTACAGAGGGATGAATCCTGACATAAGCACCTGGGGATAAACACAGAAGAGTGAGTTATTTATGTGGGTATTTGCAGTAACTACTGAGCTGTTTTATAAAAAGCAAACTGTCGTCATCACAACAAATTTATCCCCCTCTTCAGCTGTTCTTTGGGGTGAATTTACAAATAACTTTAGGAAGACTAAAGGTGTGTTTTATACAAGTGAAATGTGTGCAAAGTATGTTCTGCTGTTAACATGAATTATAATCCTCATCACCATCACTGAAGGATCCTCTGCAACCATTTTTGCAGTTGTATTGTTACTGGCTCCAGTAACACTACTTGAACATTATTGTGAACAAACTGAGCCCTGCAACCATGCCTAAAGATGGGAATATGTTTTAAAAGAGTGGAAGCACCAAGGATACCATAGTAACTCAATATATTTTAAGAGTATCGTACACCAAGGCTATTGTGGCTCTTTGCTGTGCTCCAAGAACACTGCCAGCAAAGTCTCTGCTGAATTCAGATGAGGAAAATGCTTTCCACCCAGGAACTATTTCAGAATGCACTACTCACCATGCAGAAGTCTTCTCACCTGGGTGGTCCCACATGCCATGGAGGACACGTGTCTTCCCAGGCCAAGGTAGGTTATCTTCCTAATCATCTTGTGCATATGGATGGTCCTGAGATAACAGATGTCAGGTGAACAGGAAAGATGTAATTTAGCAATGATGTGACCCTGAGAAGCTAAACATATCAGCTCTTGCCTTGACCTTGGAAGGTAGACAGCTCTTGCCCGGGAGATTGCCTGGAACCTCCTGGTGTTTCAAGCATGAGCCAGGGTGTCAAAACAAAATGTTAAGCTACAGAAATGGAGTTGGAACGGGTCAACTGGCCCATTGTCAATGCTGGGCTGAAATCGTGGTGGAGCAGAGAAAAGGATGAGGAGTAACAAACTAGGGAGAATTCTGAAATAGAAAGCCTTTTAAATTCCAAAGTGACCTGCTCATGATAGATTTCACTGCCACCTCCAATGTGAAAGGTCACAAGGAGGAATCTACAAGGCAGAATAGTGCTATAGGGATACGAACCTGTATTTTGCCGGTGTCTAGGAGAAAATAAGCAGCTCAAAAAGGAGCTGAGAACTGACAAACCAGGCTGGAATTGCAAGGAGGAGAGAGCAGCTTTCCCTAGAGCCGGGAGTGCTTTATGCAGGCTCATGTTACATCATCCTTCTTAGCACAGTGCCTTGGAAGCAGAGCGGCAATTCAGCCCCAGCAACAAACTCCAGAACTCCTCTGGTCTCTTAGCAACTCCTTTTCACTCTAATTAAATTCATTCCCAAACAGAGAAAGAGGGGGAGAGAGCTGTAAATGTTAAGAGAGTGGTCTGGTCTGAGCCTCAGGGCAGTTTCACTCAGTGCCTGGCTGCTTCACATACTTTCCCTGGGCTTTTGGCCATATCCCTCCAGTCTCCCTGTTCCTCACCCCTTCACTAGGAGGAACGGATTCCCTTCCTCAGTCCTTTGTACTTATTGTTAATTCAGATGGCAAATTAATTAAAATAAGTACTGTGTTCATGTTACACTTGGCAGAATATGGCTCTGCTCTCAGCACAGTGTGTGGCACTACAGCTATACAGAAAATTCTCATAGCTGGGGAGAGTGTTTTTGCCCAAATCTAAAGATTTCAACTATACAGGACAGCTTGGGCTGTGTCATTTAAGAAATGTGGGACTGGGTCAACTAGACACGACACACACCTGACTGAAACACTAAGATTTTCCACTTTCCAAATCCTTTTCATGCTAAGCTCAGCAGCTTGAGCTGTTCATGGGTTCATGCAAATGTTCTGGTATTGCTGTGTGTGTGCCTACACACCCCTCGCTCTCTGGGGCAAAGTCAGCTTTGGAATAAATTCATTAAGCCAACAGGGATCTGCTGAGCTGCTCGGGTTGTGCTCTGAATTTTAACAATCCCCCAAACTCTGAAGCACAACAGTCAGGAGTGCCCAAGCTGTGCTGGCCAGTGGATAAAAACCAGCTGGTCACCACCTGAAACCCAGCAGGGCTGAGCTGATATACACGGGAAGCTCGGCCAACATTCAGCCGGAGCTGGCTCAAAGATTTTTGAATCTTGGCAAGTTTTACACAAGCAAGACCCATACAACTTTTTGCTTTGTAACCAAACTTTGCAGATTCATAGCGCAAGTTTCAGGCAGCTCGAGCACAGAGCTGCTCTCCTCCCGCCTCCCCTGTGACCCCTCTGGCGTATCCGACCTCATGGAGCAATGGCCTGGTGTCTCTTACCTCTGGGTGTCTCATGGAGGGAGGCTGGGTGGGTACTGGAGCGGTGCCTGGGCAGCCCTGGGAGGAGGCGGAGGAGGGGGTGCGCTGGCCAGAGCTCCTGGCCAACAGAGTCTATTTATTATTAACCACAGGCACAGCTGAGCTCCACAACTGCTCCCTGCCCAGGGTGCAGGGGGCCATTTCACAGCAGGGCCAGGAAAGCTTCTGTGATTATTCTTGTTCGTGCAGAGCCAGATTTTCCCCTTGCTCTTTAAAAGGCTCTTCTCATTTTTCAGATTCCTTTCCTATTAGATTTTTTTAAAATCAGTGAATTCCTTCCTCGCTAAAACAATGCCTTTGCAGACTGAGCCCCTTTGTGCTTATTCCTAAAAAGCAGAGGAATCACATTCATGCCTCCCCCGCAACTCTGCCAAATGCAGCTGTTAAAGCTCTTTCTTCTCAGGGTGAGAGCTCTACCCAGCTCTTGGCCTCTCCAGTGAGAAAAGCTGAAGGTCTAAAGACAGTTGGGGCCACAATATTTTCCCATGCAGTCACCTGGCTACACCAGGAACACAAGTGGAGTTCACAGCAAAAAACTGTTTTAGTCTTCACCTATAAAGACAATCCATTCTAGCAGTTCAAGGGCAGCTTTGAACAAGGACTGTGAAATTAATAAATGTTTGTCCCCTCCGAAAAAAACCATGATACTTTGGTATCTAATGCACTGGTATTGTACATGTTTCGGTTTTATATTCTGCAGAAAATATCAGCGGTGAGAGTTAGATGGCCATGAAGGAATTGATTTACAGGTTAAAAGACAGACAGGATTCTGTGCAGCTTCCATGCACAACATAAAACTAGCTGAAGTAATTACTAATGTATTGCTGAAGTAATCAGTGTCAGGGAACTGATTTTACTGGAATCCATTAATCAGGAAATTGTAAAACATAGGTTGCTAAAGCAGTATTTGCACTTTACACTCATCCCTTTCAAAAGAAATTTCTCACAACTTTTGTTTAACCCAACAGTAACAAATTGTGTCTTATTTTGTACATCCTTCCAATCTCTTCAACTAAACATATCCAAGGAAACTTCAAACAAAGCTTGCTGAGTTACAAAGACAATCTGCTTCTGACTTCTGCTACTCAGTCTGGAGGGAATTTAATTGCAGGAATGATAGATTGCATCCTCAGATACCATAAATGGAAGCTGAAGATTGTGTGAACAGTATCTTTTTCCTGGGAGGATGGGTAGCCAGATGTATTGGAAAGAAAATGTGTAGGTAAAATAACATTTCTTAAAAATTCACAGAAATTGTAATGACATAATTTTGTTTTCCATTAAATCTATTTGGAAAGACCGCAGTATTGTAGGAATCTATCTGGACCATCACATTTTTGACATACTCTCAGGCAAGATGGTTTAGTGACCAAGCTGGTCACTCAATTTCCAATTCTCAACATCATCTCAAGGTGATCTTATGCAGTGGGCACCTGAGTTCAGCCTGTCATATTAGGTAAGTCAGGGGTAAGGATGTTTTTCTTGATTTGCCATTTTTTCCCTTAAACCCAGTGGAAAATCAGCCTGTTGGATTTTCAGCTCAGCTTTCCAACATGAGCCTGTAGGTCTCTGAGACAAAAGGGGGCAGGTCAAACAGGTCTCTGAGGGCACTACTGCAGTCTTGTGCATATCCCAGATCTGGAATTGTTCCCAGCAGGCTTCTGCAGCGTGATATATGGCTGATAATAGTGATGATGGGGTTTGGAAGCAGGCAGTAGGTGACTGGCAGGAGAGAAACCCCTGGAGAGGAGCTGGAGACGGGTTTGTATGAAAGTGTGGGGCACTGCATAACTCTCTCCTCTGCATGCTGCAGTGTTAGCTGCCTTTCCAGTCCTCTCTCCCTGCCCTGACCCGGAATTTACTGCTCGTACTTCCCCCTCCAGGCCTCAGAAGTAAAAGTTAATATTAAACAGGTTCCTGAGTAAAATGGGAGAGGCTGGGAACAAAGAAATTGCCATGGCAAATTCCTACTGCCTGCTGGGACCTGGGCCCTCAGGCCACCCTGGCATTTTTCTTTCTGAGTGATTCCTAGAGTTAACATCTCCCCTGAGACCATTCCTCTTTCAGGGGCATTGCTGCTGAAAGCATTAAGGAAATGGGAAACTCCACATTACTTTTGTCACTCTGTCAGCCTACCATGGGACAATATTTTCCTTTCCTTGTGTACCTGATTTCTAAGAGTCTGTTTACAGTGGTTAGGTGGGGATTTGCTCACTGGTGCTCCTCTGTTTCTGAAGCTTGCTTCTAGGCTGCCAATGTCCAGGAGAGCTCCTAGGGACATGCAGAATCATACAGAACACATTTAACAACTCATTTGTCTTACCTTAGCGAGAACTGTGGTGCCTGGAGCTGTCTGTCTTGTCAGGGCAACAATCTAACCAATGTGAAGGTCTGACAAAGTTGCTCTTTAGTGATTTAACCTCTTTTAACTGTCTGACATCCTTCCACTTTCATCAGCAGATTTTCATGATCATTATAATGGATCCAAAATAACTTTCCAGATTATCTTAATGGCTTAAAAGTATTTGATTTTTTTTTCCCTAATACGAAGTATTTTTTCCTCCAGCTGTTTCTAACAGAGTGCAAGACTGAACATACACACCTGGTGCAGTCTTTGAACTTTTATTTCAATGCTGAACATTGCATGAAAAATGCTCTGTGATGGAATCAGGTGCAGAAAATAAGTTTCTTCTTTTAGCTATTGAAAAGGTCTTCCCAATTCTCATGGGACAGTTTTCCATTGAATATCCAGGCTTTCTTATAACAGGGATTTATGGAAATGAATTTATAAACTATTTGGCATTGATCACTGTGCTAATAATATCAGGAGGGAATCTGCTGCATAGAGAGCCAGGATCAAGGTCTTTATTTGGATGCTCCGTGTCCTGGATGAAAGTTGGTCTTATATAATCATTCATAGAAGTTTTTCACTCCAAGACTGTTGGAGTTCAAAGTTCATTCCAAGAACTAGCCTTTTTTTTTTTTTTTTTTTTTTTTTTTTTTAATACACACCTGTAGCTTGGTTTGAAGTCTGTTAAAATTGGTATGTATATTTCACCTCCTTTTAATTCAGACCTGTGTTTGCCCAGGTCTGGATTCTGCATATTCCAGAAAATGCCAGCAAGCTTTTCCATTGCCTCATTCCTTAGGTAGTTTGAGGGCACTCAAGTCATGGTTTCAAGGCAACCTGAAAACAGATTTACCTCTTCTCTCCCATCTAGTGCTCTTCCTAAAGTCCAGCCATCTTAGGGTGCTGTCCTACTGCCTATATTTAGAGCAAAGGCTTCATATCAGTATTTTCTGGAGTGACTGACGGCTTGGATATGTTTAAATTTTTAATATATTTCCAAGGAGAGAGGCAAAATATCAGTAACACTGCACTGACAGGCTTCTCCCTTCACCTTGCCCCTGTGCCCCTGCTTGTCACTGTCTTTTTGGAATGTGTTAAGTGCTCGGCTTAAGGCTCTTGGCAGTAGGAAGCCAAGGGCACCATGTGGATCAGGCAAACAGTAGTTTCACAAACCAGGATTTATTACAGAATCACAGAATAGGTCGGGTTGGAAGGGACCGTATTGAGTTATCCGGCCCCACCTCCCTGCTCAGGGTCGTCCTAGGGCACATGACACAGGATTGCGTCCAGAGGGTTCTGGAGTATCTGCAGTGAGGGAAGTATTACGGCAGAAGGATGCGATGTTTCGCACGCAATTAGTGCAGCACTGGGTGGCTTAGTGCCAGCTTTCGGGCTGGGCCTTTGCGGCGCCACTGTCCCCTTTTGTTCCCCACCCCACGCGAGCGCCACACCGCCGTTCCGAGCCGTTCCCTCCCGGAAAAGGCCCTTTCCCGCCGCCGCCTGATCCCGGCG
>VXAD01009407.1:1657353-1719105 GCA_013399195.1 Dicrurus megarhynchus
CCCGCGGCCTTTCTGCAGCCGCGGCCTCGTGCGAGGGTGTTCCCTGCGGCCTAGCGCCTGCGGCTGCCGCGCCCGCGCCGGGCCGGGGCGCCGGGAGCGTTGCCGGCGCCTCACAAGGAGCCGCGGGCCGCTCTTTATTGTGCGGGAACAGGCCCGCAGTGGTCGGCGCGAAGGACGCCGTGTAAAAGGAAGTCCTGTAGCCGCGTTCCGCACAGCGCGACAAAGCAGGAAATGCAACGTAATTTAAATTTTTGTGCGTTGCAATCGAAATTTAAAATTGGGGATTAATTAGTGGTTGATATAGCGAAAACTATTCATTAAACCGGAGAACAGGAATAAGTCAGGACATGTTGCAAAATGTTCCAAGTGGCCCTGCCTGTGTCACATCGAGGTTCTGTGTGCCGCGTCATTTCCTATCTGTGTTTTCCTTTAAACTATATTTCTGATAAATCTCTCTGGGGTTATGCAAGCCGAACTGCGTGTTTTAAAGCTTGCCAGATGGACTATTTTTAAACCTACACTGCTGGTCGGTTGGCAGGCAGAAAGGAATTTAAAACAGTTTTTTGAACGTAGACGTATATTAGTTAATATAAAAGCAAGAGATAATCCAAGGTTAACATCGAGGAGCGTCTCCTGATTTTTAAAAATTTATTTATTTAAATAAATAAAGAAATTAAATTACATGTAACGTGTTTCTGGGCAAATAAATTCTAAGTCACTTGGAAGCAAAACGGAACATCCCTTGGTTAGGAAGGAAGAGGCTCCAGATATCGACTGAGTTGTTTTGTATCTCTCCTGCTTGCTTTTTCCCCCCATTTGTTCCAGTGGCAGATTGCAGCAGCAGCATGAGGAACCGCTGCTCGGCTTTCGCAGGGAACTCGCTCGCTGTTTCACGTGCCCTGCAGTGTTTAAAGCGTCCCTGTTCGCTGCTGCCCCACATTTATTTTGGCTAATGCCCAGCTAACTGCGTCCCTTTGGGAAGCACCGTTTGGCAGCGCTCTCGGGGTGCTGCTGCAGGCCGAGAGTTTCGCCTGCGAATCCCCGGGTTAATGTTTGATGCCGGTGATGAGGAAATGACCGGGAACCGTGCTTAGCTCAGCTTTAAGTGAGGCGCAAGGTCAGTGCTCGCTCTATTTAAGTTTGCCTCGTAATTTCTAAAGATCGAAAGGCTCAATTAGGCAAATTGGATTCGTGAGACAGAAAAGGTATAGGTGCAGGATCGATTTATTGAAGATAGTGACTGCCATAGTACAAATGCAGTCAAGTTCATCAGTGTCCTGCAGTGCAGAGAGTCTAGGGAATATATTTATTTGCAAACACTCAGGCCGAGTGGGAAGCTAAAGCTACTCTTTTGTAATGGTAACGTGCTTTAATGTGGGGTTAAACAATGGGATCTCGGTCTTGGATCTAATCAACGTCTCCATTCTTTGTTCTCTTAGGCTAATCCTGCTAGCTATCCCATTGCTTGCTTTATTAATTTTTATGGGACCATTCAAGTTGGAGGGAGAATAGCTTTACTCAGGCTTTAAAGTGAAATTAGCAATTTTGACTTGCCCTTCTGGGAACTGTGATAAAAATTTTGGATTCCTAGGTTTGGTTTTGGTAGGATATATTCATATTTAAGAAGATATGTTCTTTTACTATTAAATATTGTTTTACCTTTACAAATGAGCTGGAGGATTTAACAGTGAGATATGAAGGAGTTAAATTTCAAAATGAAGGTTTTTAGTGTAGGAGGTAGAGCAGTTTCTGTTTGAGTAACGCTGCACAATTCTTTTTGTTCGCAGGCTTTTTTAGTTGAATCATCATATGGGTGACAGTAAATGCTGCCTGAAAAACTTTTGGGAGATAGTCCCTTCAGTATAAGGAGCTAGCACGTGATGGCTGGTGCAGAAATACTGCTGTTTTATTGAAACTGGAAGGTTTAAAATTGATAGCATAAGTTCTTGCTGCTTCTTTGAATATCTGATATGATAAATAGGTTGGTTAATGAGTTTTAATATACCAGTGTGATATCCTTGG
Organism: Dicrurus megarhynchus; assembly: GCA_013399195.1. NCBI lineage: Eukaryota > Metazoa > Chordata > Aves > Passeriformes > Dicruridae > Dicrurus > Dicrurus megarhynchus. The sequence continues at coordinate 1,659,376 of VXAD01009407.1, forward strand.
GATGGATGATTAACATCTCAGTGAGAGACACAGTGACTAAGATGAAGGACTTAGATTTCTTTTACATATAGTTTTGCTGATGTTACCCTTCTGCTTTTCTTGCAGCTAAAGCTTAGAAGTTTTAGGGTGAAGTATAGGAAATCATGTTCCCTAAGAGACAATGAAAATAACTTTTTTTTTTTTAATTCTGTGGTTTGACAGTTTTCAAGGCTTGTGTTTTGTAAAAATATATATTATTTTAATCTGGAATGAATAGCAGGGGAACAAAGCTAATTCAGAACTAGTTTAATATTATGATCTTTTTCTTATTGATATGTTTGAAATAAGAAAAAGAATGATGGTCCTTACCAAGGTCCTTAGTCCTTTCAGCTCAGATGGCTACAGGGTTCTATTGAGCAGTGCTATGGCCAACCTTTCTTTTCCAAAGGCTTGACATTGTTTGTTCTGTGTTTGTGTTTTCCAGATGTCATGCGACATTAAAAGTCATCAAGTTGACGTAAACAAATTACATTTCATTTATTTGTTTGAGAACTGAATGTAAATAAAACCCATAGCAACTAAGTGGTATATTCTGAGAGTTGTCTACGTGTTTGTACCTTAGCTGTTTTTCCTGAAAACCTGGGCCGTGTATTTTTCTTTCTTTTCATGTGAAGAATGTGCATCAGTAAAGTAATGCCTCCTTAATTCAGTGCAGCACCAGGGATGAGGTGTAGGGCACAAACCTCCTGACAGCCTGCCTGGATTGCCCCTTTCACAGCTGCTCTGGTCTGCATCCCCGGTAACTTCTGAAGGAGGAGGTTATGGAGAAGGAACAAGGAGCTAAATGCTATTAAGATCAATTTTTTTCCGCCCTTCTTCTTCACGTTAATAACTCCAGCAGAATTTCATTAGCCAGTAATGTGGCTGAATGCCCATGAGCTGTGCTGGAGCAGCGTGCTATAGCCTCTTTCCTGCTACCATCTTCCCAGGAATTCTTGGTCTCTGTGTGGCACCTGAAGAAGCTAATGAGTGCAGATGGCTGTTATCCTGAGCTTCCCCATCTGCCAGTCATGGCAATATCATGCGTTTTTAAAGAGGTTTGCTGTTGGGTGTAACATTCCTATTTAGCTGAACCAGTAGTTTGATAAGCAAATTAGCATTACCTGAAAGCAGAAACCTGAAGTAAAGAACAGAACCCATGGGAATAAGGAAACCCATTGCAGGCTTCCAAAGCTATAGAAGGAAGCATTGCCTCTTGAGAAATACCCATGAAAATCAGGATATGCTATTTTGATCAAGGCATTCATAACTAGACATGTGTTGAACTGTTTTCAGTGATAAAATGCTAGTGCGGGCAATTATTAATTTTGTCTGGTTGTTCCATGTGTTGGTGTCGCTCATGTTTTGTACAATCATGCAGTGAACTGAACTGGGGAAGTGATCTGGACCTGGAGCCTGATGAGTTCTCTGGTCTGGTTCCCGAAGCAGCTTAACCAAATTATGCTGCCAGAATAAGTGCTTTTTTGGATGACAGCATCACAGAGGCTCAGAGAAAATCCAGTTATATACTTGTCTTGATCTAGTTTTATTTTTTCAGATGAAGTTACATGTGTTCTCTGACTACTTGACCAAATGCAAATTTCAGATGTCCTTCTACATGTCACTGTGTAAGGCAGATAACTCTTATATTTCTCAGTTTTAAGGATGCTTTCTTCCTATAACCAGAATGAAGAGGCTGGTATCACTGTTGAGTAGGGTTAAATTGAATACTCGGTGTGTGTAAAGATGCTCTCCAAAATAAATTTCATTATCTTTTCCTGAAAATAATGCACTCTGCTTATTTTTTTGACATGGCCAAAGTACGTTTTAGCCAAACACTGCAATTTGATATGTAAAGTGTTAAATTCTTTGTGACCTTAAAGTAAAAATCGTACCTCTCAGTGAGGAGGAGGGTTGTGGAGGAAGTTGGGGTGTAATCCTAAGAGAAATACATTTTTTCCCCTCCCACTCCAGCCTTGTTCAAATAATGCTGAGTTTGCTTTAGAGGATCGAAGGCCTTTAAAAGTGATGTGTGAATTAGAGCCTGGGATTGTTTCATGTTTATTTTTTTCCTTTTATAGCCTGCTATTTCAATATAATAAATTGTGACAACTTTAAGGATCACACAGAATCTCTATTTACAGAGGATTTTCTAACATAAACTGGGAAAGAAGGAAGGGGATTTGGAGCTTCATTTTCCCTATCAAGCAATGGGAGAATCTCATTTTGGGGCTTAGGTACTTAACATAAGTCATGTTAACCAAATAGTTTCTGTCAGATGTCCTCACTTCAGGCAGGTGCCTTTCTGTCAGTCACTACTTCAGCTGTAGTGGTGTCCCAATGCTTTGTTGGCTCAAGGAGCAGAGTGGCTGTGCAGGGTGGTTGGGCAGTGATCTGATCCAGATTAAAAATAACCGTGGGGGCAGCAAAAGGAATGTCAGGTTCCATTGCAGCCATTTCCTGGTCTGTGTCAGCGGGTGGCTGTGGAGCTGCTGCCCCAGCACATGGGGGAAGCGATGCTGTGTGGAAGTAAGCAAAGGGTGGACATAACACTTGTTGAAGAACAAACGTTAAACAACCTGATTTCTTTTTTTACCCTATTGGTGTGACTCCCATTTCTTGAAAGCAATCAAGCCAGAAATTCCAGTTATATTCTAGTTCCATGACTTCATGGGTTGTTTGGTTTGGTTTTGGTTTTGTTTGGGGAGGGGGGTTCAGTAGGGGTTTTTTTCTGTTGGGTTTGGTTTGGTTTTTTTTGCTTTTGAGGTGGGTTTTTGTAGGTGGGTTATGCTGTTGGGTGGTGGGGTTGTGGGTGTGACTTTTGGGGGTTTTTGTGTGGTTTCTGTTCACAGTGGAGAGTGCTGGTTATATAGCAGGGATGGGTCTTGTTCTGTTTTTGCAGCACGCTGTTCCTGGTTTGTGCTGCCACCTGACCCTGCAGAGCCTCATCTGGCTCTTGTACTGCTTATTTTTTATGTAGGATCACATTTCTTACCTGGTTAATATGTGTCTACAGGGTACAGATGGGATTCGGAGACTGCATTTGTGTTTTGAGTGTGAATTGCAGCCTGATGGCAAGTGTCAGCTTGTGGTCTGTAAAGCTAGTTTAGTTTTTTTTTATTCTTAGTATGTTGAATACACCATTGGTATTGCACATGGAGGGTTATCAGCTCTCTAAACACTCAGCCTCAGGTTTTAATATTTCCTTAAAACTGGATTGCAGGTGTAGCTCTGCTTATGTCATTTGCTGCGTTGTTCACTGGCTTTATCAGACTTCTTAAAATATAGTAGACTAAGTAGCTATGTAGGAGTGCATGCAGTTCAACATCTTATCACCTTTCCTGGCCAGGAATATCAGCTTGAATGTACTGTTTTGTGAAGAATTGTCCTCATCTTAGTTGTGGCTGCTGAAAGATGATCCCTGTGTCTCTTGTGCTGGCTGTGAGGCTGCACTCAGCTGCTTGGAGGGCCTGGTTCTGCTGGCTGTGCAAAGTGCTGGAAGTGTGCAACAGGAGGAGGGCAGGACTGCCCCATTCAGCAGCAGCGTGGGTTTAGATGGGTTTAATCTGCTTCTCAGCCTTCCCTCAAGTGCTGTTTTGTATGAGACCTAAATCCTCACAAATTTGCTTGTTTACTAGGTCTTCATATTTCTAGTGAGTTCAGAGTTTGCAACTTGCTTGGTACCTGGGGGCAGTGTGGCTTCTTTCTACATTGAAGTGTTGGTAAACATTTATGGATTCAGTTTTTACACAGGATTTTTTTTATTTTTTCATTTTTTTCTTGGCTAATACTTCTATGTGGATTGAGAAAGGTGTACCTGAACTTTTATTTTCAGTTGTAGTTTTGATGTAAATGTACTGAATCTGAACAATTATGGTGCATTAAATTCCAAGAAGCTTGTTCTTCTAGGTTAAAATTAAAAAAAAAAATTGAAAACTGCTCTTCAGTTTTCTTGAATAACTGAAGATGCTAAATTTAACATGTGCTACTTGACATGCTGAAATGGATCAAACTGTCCTCAAAAGCCTTGAAAGTGTCCAAGTTTTTCAAGGCAAGCAGTGTTGAAGAAGGGTACTTTGATTATTGATTTGGCTCCTATTGCAGAACTAATGTGTGTGTTTTGTCAGATGTAATTATCCATCACAAACATGTTTTGCATTCTTGGAGAGGAAATCACATTTGAATTATTTATGAATCCAGAATAGATTTAAAACCTTGGGCGATTTAGGGTGTGTCTGGGTTTGATTCTTGTATTCACTGGAGAGTTTCTGTAAGGTTTTTTCTTGTGTCAGAACACAGGGGCTACAAGTAAAACTTAGTGCCCATCTGCTTGGTCCAAGACTCTTTCCTCTTAGTTTCATAGCCCAGGATAACTTTGCTTTACAGTTTTGGTTTTTTTCCCCCAGGCTTTTGTAAGAGCAAGTCCCTAAATGTGCAGGACAGTTCACTGGAGTAGCTGAGGCTTCGTCTTTCCTCAGATGTTCTTACTTTTATGGTTATGCTGGGGCAGGGCCCCATGAGTCTTTAGTGCTGTTCTTAATGCAGCATACCTTGATTTGTAGAATAACAGGATCATCCAAATACTTCGTTTACAATTTCAGTGCTTCTCCTTAGGTCACCATTATCTTCTCTTACAGATATTTCATGCATGGAGTCTGCAAGGAAGGAGACAACTGCCGCTACTCCCATGACCTCTCCACCAGTCAGTCTGCCATGGTGTGCAGGTATTACCAGCGAGGATGCTGTGCTTATGGAGATCATTGCAGGTAAAGAAATGCCCCAGGCCATCCTGCAGGAGTCTTTCTACTCTGTATTTCTCAGTCAAGAGCTCAGGGAAAAACAGTAAATCTTAGTCTTTTCCTCTTTTGTTGCAACTTCAGAAATGTATAAAAATAGCTTTTCACAGACTGTCTTCTCTTGCTAAATACCAGTGTTTGCTATGCAAATAAATGAGCAAAGGCAAGGTGATAACTGGTTTTCATAAAAGTGATAGTTGTCAGGGCATGGAGTTTTCTTATTTTTTATTAATAACATGAGTAGTTTAATTGAAATCTGAGACTACATTCAGACTAGCTGAATGGATGAAACTTGAGTTACACTATTTAAGTGATCATAATAGCCTGAACAGGTAAGAATTTATTTATTTTCCTGGTGTTGGCTCTTGAGGAATTGTTAGTCTGACACTGAAACTACCGTTCTGGAAAAGTAACTGGACTTTGTCATGTAAGTTGTAAAATGTTGCTCGTACAAAATAGCTTTACTTTATGAAAATATATTATGAATTAATCTATACCCTTGAAATTATAATTTAAAAATTGTGAAGAAAGAGAACGGATACTTTCCTAGTGGAGCAAAGCTTTACAAGGGCTTAGGAATGTTTTTATCATCATACATTCATTTTATTAAAACTTGTCAGAAGTTTTAACATTGTCTTATTGCAGCTCTAATTTATGATTAAACATTTGCATCATGATTTTATATGGTAATTCATAGTTGGCTTTGCTTTCATGTTTAATGAAGGATTACTGTATGTAAGAAAGGTAACAAAGAAAACCTCTCTGTAGACTTCTATCTGCTGGCGTTGTTTTTTTGATCATGTAGATCTGTGATCTTCATGCACCCTGTCAGCTCAACATTTTTGAGCTCCCACCATCATGCATATTTGTTTATATGCATATTTATTTATATATATTTTTATATATATATCTACATCTACTACTGTACTAACGTTATATACATTATAAAACATTAGAATTTTAGAATTTTAAAAAGGGTGTATTAAAGGTGAAATGAAAAAGATTTAATAAATATTTTATGAACAGTCCAAAACTATTTTTACTGTCACTAAAAGCCTTATTAATAATAATATTTTTTTACTGACAGTAATGTTGATTCAGTGGGCTTCCTTATTGTTTAAAATCTCAGTGTAACATGTTGTTATACAGTTATTTGAAGGTCTCATTCTAAGTTCAGTTTATTTCAGTCCTTGGTTTTAATGGCAGTTGTAGCTGAAAAAGATCTTTCACTAAGATGTGCAGATCCAAAAGGTAGTGTATTGTTGGCTGCGTGTACTAATGTGTGATAAATTTAGCTAGTAAGTTTCCACCTTCCCTGATGTCAGTCAGCTGCTAGTGCAGATTAATTGGAAGGTGTTGCATTTTTATATTTTTAGCAAATATACACTGGAATTCTGAATTTGAAAGATTTTTAAACATGTTAGAGAAATCGCTTTCCAAGTTTTTTAAGTGTACAGGATATGAAAGGATTTTTGTAGTTGACACACTTGGGTAGTTTTTGGCAATAAAATCACATAATGGTGGAAATACTTCATTTTCAAAATGTTGTCTCCATACCACAAATTTCCTTCAAAAAGCAGTTTTCTGTTCATAGAATAACTTTATCTTGGAGGGACAGTTTGAATGTGGTTGGGTTTGTTGGTTTTTTTTTTAATATCTGCTTAGCAGTATACTGCTGGCAGTCATTTTTCATCACAGAAAAGGGCAGCAAATTTGTACCACTTGTCTGTGAAATAAACATGCATCACTCATTTGTGACAATTTTTAAGTGCTTTACCATGAGATATCTAATCAGCAAACATCTATGTGGTACAGAAGATTTTCGTGTTGGCTCTCCACTTTACAACTGGGGTAAAGATTTGACTAATTATAAGTCTATATTGATGGCATTCTCTAGTGTCACTTGGGTGCTTCTGGATCCAACTTTGCTACAGTATCTTGCCTATGAGTGATGCAGTGATGAATTTCTGGTGTTGTGCTATCCCTGTAACCTTACCCTGGAATCTCTTTTTGTGGTCAGAGCAGCTTCTCCTTCAGTGTTTTTCCATAAAGCATTGGTTTTATTCAAGTAGTTGTCTACTGTTGAGAATATATCTCCTCCAGCGAATCTTTTTGTCTTTATTGCAGAAGTAATTTGTTGAGAATGTTTCTCTTCTGGTGCATCTTTCCCTTGGTGTCTCATAAAAAGTAGTTCAGCATTGAAACAGAATCTAGCAAGTATCATAAGCTGAGACATGTGAAAAACATCTGTACTTTTCTTCTGCTGTACAGCAAACATCCCACACTGCAAAATTTGTTCTACTTGTTTTTCAAATCTCTAGCAGTGTTTTCTATGTGTTTCCCAACAGTATTTGCTGACAAAGAAATGTGTTTTGTCACCATATTGTTTTCCATGAGTTATTTCAGTCATTTTTACCACAGCAGGAAGATAAAGTGGTCCAGTGGCATATGGCTTTTTGTCTTTCATTGTTATGTAACAAGCCTCAAAAGAGGCTTCTAAACCCATATTGTGAAGTTCTGCAAAGTACTGGATTGAGTGTTGCATGACTTGAAACATCTTGGAAAAAGTTGTGGAGGTTTGTCTTTGTGTTCTGGATGTTTTGATTTTCAATGTCTCGCTAGTGGAGATGGCTTCATACTTTCAGTAGCAAGTATCTCAAGGTACAGTATACACCAAGGGCACAGTTCTTCATTAATAGTAGTGGGTGTAAATCCGTGTTTCAGATTGTCTTCTTGGTAATCTTGATTTATTCTGTGGTTCCCCTCCCCCTGAGTTCAAGAGCTGATTAGGTTGGCATTGTTTTACTTTGTAGTGTGCCTGATGAGGAGCTCGTAGTAGGCGTAGAAGTGTTAGCTCTGACATTTTCTTGTTGTCTTTTGCTCGCATTATTGGTGTTGTCATCAGCCCACAGTTGCAGGCATCTTTTCAAGCCACTTGTTCACTTTGTCAGTGTTAGTTGAGGTACAACAAGATCAGATAATCTGTTGATTCATTAACTGGCTACAAGCAAACTGCAATATGTCACAGTATGCTGAAAGTGAGCAGACAAGGGGGGTGCTGCTGTCAACCCACTGGGAGGTGGAACACCTGCTCCTTCAGGGCACCTCACATGTACCACACATGGGCCCTCTGGCATGTGGACTGTGAGGACACTGCCATCAACATGTATCATAATAATAATAATAATAATTTATTGTATGTTTTAAGGGGAAGAAACCCACTAAGTTCTAGTATTTTCTTCCTGTACCCCAGTGGGTGCCTTGAGCACATCATGTGGTGCACATGTATCAGAGGCCACAGATGTAGAGATCTGAAGGCTTGAATTTTAAATTCATGCTTCATAGGATTAGGATTTCCAATCTGACATTTGGTTGGGAGCACCTCTTTAATATGCAAGAACTGGGACACTTCATTGTTTTTAATCTGACACAAGCTAAATGAATCACAGTCACTTCAAACTTCTGTATGATCTCAAAAAATTACCTCCTGTTGTCCTTGAAATTAGTCAGCACATATCTAAGACTGCAACAGTATATTTGTAATTTATTTTCCCATGTAGTCTCCTAGTTGCTGGAAGACAGATTTTTGAGGGAAGTGGTGCCTTCCTGCTTACTGTGCGTGGTAGGGCTCAAAGTGTTCTGATTATCCTATTGCACAATGAGCTGAAAGAGGCATTACAAGTAAGTACTCAAATTCAGTGTAAAATCTGCATGAGGCAAGATGCTTAGACACAGGAAAAGTGTCATTTACATTGGTGGGGATCTCTGAATCTGTGCCAGCAGAGGCCGGGTTGCCCAAGGCACTGTCCAGTCAAGTTTTGAATATCTGCAAGCATGAAGACTGTGCACCCATTCTAGTGTTTAACTACTCTTACAGCAGATTTTTTTCCTAACATCCATACCTGTGACTTCCCATTTTGGACTGATGTCTACTGACTATCAGCCTATCACTGCACCTCTTAGAAGACTCTGGCTGATCTTTCCTGTGGCTTCCCATGAGATAGTTGGAGACAGCAATGTCTGCCCTTAAGTCTTCTCTTTATAAAGCTGAATGAACTCATTTTTCTCATTCAGTAATACTGTACATGTGTAATAGGTACCTGACTGGTTTGGGACATATTTGAAGTTTGTTCTGTGTAAGTTAAGTAAGAATTGTATATACACTGCTCTTTTTTCCTCCAAAATGTCAGAGTACCTTTTGTTTCTTTGAGCAATGCTGACAGATTGCACAAGTGGAAGCATATCTCTATAAAGGATCATCAGTGACTTTCTCTTCCAAGACATTTCTGGGTCCTCCTTCCACATAGCATGTTCACGTCTTCCTTAGTTTATTTTCAATACACAGGGCTGCTGTCTGGAGGTATTTTTTGTGGAAAGTTGACATGATGTGTTTTAACTTTTTAGGTATGAACATACCAAGCCACTAATACAAGAAGAAGTGACTGATGTGAATCCAGAGGCGGAAATCTATCCATCAGTGTCCTCAGACTTTGCATCGCTCCCTGAAACAGTTGAAGAATTTATTGCTGAGATAGAAGATGAAAATACAGATCTGGCAGCTGCAGGAGTAGGGGCTGAAGACTGGGTGAATGCAGTGGAATTTGTCCCTGGGCAGCCATACTGTGGACGTGGTAAGCTGATCATGGGAAAACAGTGAATTTCCATTGTGGCTCAACTATTTCTATGTAGTGCCTTTATTTTCATGCTTTTGGGTACAGCTGTTCGTTCATATTTATTGATCAGTTCAAGTGAGCTTGGGTTTTCCAACATTACTCAGACTGACTGTTCCATTCTGAAACCAGGTATATTTCAAGTCAATCTCTGCATGACTGGCTTTCTCTTGCCATGTTTCTGAATGACTTGAGAATCTCCTTTGAGGTTTAGTTTGCATATGGGATGGGAGACGAAATTACTGGTCATGCAATTAATATTGCTACTCGGGAGAGATAATCTGCTGCCTTTGTGTTTTGGGTTGGTTGATTTGGTTTGGGGTGGTTTAGCAGTCTTTTAAAGGTTTTTCAGTGGAGGTACAGGTTCCTGTAGAAGGAACTGAAGCCTAATGCTTGCTTTTGTGAATCCCATGGCCAGAGGCTGAAAATGATTTATTCTAGTTACCTTTCTGGAACTCAGCTTTCTAATACTGTGATGTAATGAGCTATTTCTAATAGCTCATTATGAGAAGGAGACTGAAGAAGCTTATTGTATGGGACCGGACTATTTGAGTAGCATACTTGTCATCCGTTTTTCCTGCAGAAAGATAACAGAGTCTTAAAATTTAAGTGAAAAGTAATTTAAGCTGAAGGTGTTTACTTTAACATAATTTCTAGTGTTTGTCTCTCTAAGGCATGAGGAGGCCATGAGTACTTAAATAATTGTTTGAATTCAAAATGGACACCTTGCATCCAGAAGAGTTTGAAGAAGTCATAGAGTGCTCAGATTATCCTACTTTGTCTCCACAGCACTGCTCAGACTCTCGGGTTTGAAAAGAGAATGACCTTCTCATTGTTACAGGGTGCTGCTTGGAGCCTCCTGCCTTCCAGTTTGAGGAGGGTGAAGAGGAATGGTCAAGTGACACAAACAGTTTGCTAGTGTTGTTGAGAAGTTTGATTATGGAATTGTATAATAGATCTGTGACTAGAGTATATCCCAAAGGAATGAAAACTTGACCACTACGTGTTAATGTGCCACCTTACTGTCATAAAAGATACAGCTTCTGTGCTTGTTGAGACAAAGGATTTTAAAAAATATTTTAATCAGAATATATTAGTTTAGATTGGAAGGAACCTGTGGATTTCATCTAGTTAATTTCCTGCTTAAAGGTTGCCAGGGACTTTGTTCAGCTGAATCTCTGTCCTCAGAGATGTTCAAAGGGCCATAACCTCTGGGTATCCTTTGCAGTGTTTGACTTCTTTCACAAAGAAAACCTCTTTCCTAGTATGTAATTGGATTTTTCCCTGCCTCAGCTTGCCTTTTGTCTCTTGTCATGTGCACATCTGAGAAGAGTCAGTCTCTTTTTTTGGGCTTCAGCCCCATTAATGACTGGCGGGCCCTCCACTGGAATCAATTTGTTGCTAGTTTGAACAGCCAGAGATCTTTTAAATACACACAGTCCTTACAGAAGAGCTGGTGCTTCTTCCTGAAGTCTAGGTCATTATACTGTTAACTTAGTTTTACTAAAGCAGTTCCTTTTTCTAGGAGTTAGGCTTATTTTTCATGCAAACTTCTGCCAGATTAAGTTAAATAATGTTCTCTTCTATGAATCTTGCAAATCTCTGTTTTATAGCCTTTGAAACTTGATGTATTTTAATGTACAAACATACTCCTCTGTTTCTGTTCTGAATAGTGCTACATGGTGCTAATTCCCATGGTGACTTTAAAACAAACTTTACTTTTCAGAAGCAGCTGTCTTTGTTAAGCTACAGAAATAAAAATGTGTGCAGTGTGTTCTATAGTGTATGCCTTAAGGCAGATTATTCTTGTCAAATCACTGGAGAAATGTACAGATACTTGGAAACTTCAAAGTGAAACTTATTTCTCAAAGTTACCTAGAAGCCTGTGTGTTTAAAATTGTCTTACAAATGATAAAGATTCAAGGTTGGCAGTTTAACCGTGCATAGCTTGGACTATAATGCTCACCTTTACTATGATTCTCTGATGCATGACTCAGCCTGATATCTTGAAGATGACTTCAGGACCTAGCATAGAAAATAGTGATGATTCTTCAGGTATTCACTTGTTAGTTGTACAGATGTGCCACATTTCCATACTTGCTCTGCAGCTATTGCTGCTCGATGTTCTGCAGTAATTGAGGAAGAGTAGAAAGGCAGAAATACAAGAAACACTAAATTGTGTGTCTGCTTGCTGTTACTGAAATATTAATGTGTTTGATGTTACAAAGTGTGTCCTAAAGTGCAAGCAGGTGGTGTGTGGATCAAAGGTAACAAACCAGTTTTTCCACTAGCATGAATTTAACCCTGTTGACTGGGAAACAGGCAGTGAGAAGGTAGGGATTGAGTCCACCTACTGGTGAGCAGAGATTTGGAATGTTACTTTGAGGAATGTTGGATTTGTAACTGCTGAGACAGTGAAGTCTTCTGAATTTTTCTAATTGTGCTTTCAAAGAGGAAGTAAAACTGTAGCTGATACAGTGCAGAAGATACAGAGATATGCACACTGTTCTAGCCTCACACTAAAAAAGTTTCTTCTGAATATCTAATCTAAACCCATCCTCTTTCAGATTGAATTTTAGTTTGAAACCGTTACCCTTGTCTTATTACTACATGGCTTTGTAAAAAGTCCCTCTTCATCTTTCTTTTAGGCCCCCTTCAGGTCCTGGAAGGCTGCAGTAAGGTCACCCCGGAGCCTTCTCTTCTCCAGGCCGAACAATCCCAACTCTCTGAGCCTTTCCTCATAGGGGAGGTGTTCGATCCCTCTAATCTTCATGGCCCTCAACTAGGTAAAAATATCTGTGACAACATTAACTTGAGCAAACACTGGCAAATGCAACAGTTGAGGGAATAGAAAGTGAATGGTAGTTGTGATTTTTGTTATGTCTTTTGGAAGTGGAGACCATGGATTTCAAGTGGGAGGGCAAGCGTGATTTCAATAAGTATGTATTTTCATGTTCTGCTGAGCTACTCAGAAGAGTATGTAGAGCCTAGTATATGGTTTCTTGTTACTTTTCTTGGTGCTGGTTCACTAGAACTTCTTGGGAAGAAGAGGTAACGAACATACTTTGGGAATCTCTGACTGAAAATGAGCAGGTTGCCAGGTGACTTGTTACTCAGTTACTCGCTTGCTTTGAAAAGTATGTTTCTAACAAACAGACTGCTCCAAGATCAGCGTGAGTGACCACTACAGTTAGAGGTGGTTCAAGAAGCAGATTTGATCTTATCTTTGAGAGCTAATATTTTTCTGCACTAATCTTCAATATTTGCTTGTTCCTTGAAACTTAAGTCACAGGGACCTGCACTTTCTTTTTCTTTGTCCTAAAACTAACAGACTGATACATGCCTATTGTTATGTCTTTGCTCCATGGGGATGAAAACTGCAAGTGTGCAGCCTCTGGTTAATTTTGAGAAGGAGTCTGTCCTTCACTTTAACTGATCCAAGTATGCCTTTGATAGTTTTTGCTTGTTTCTCCAGATCTAGTGCTTGAACAGCTTCTAAAAGTTACGCTTTCTTATAGCATAGTTACTTGTTACTCTTGTAACAGCTCCTGGTTATGTAAATTAACTCCAGCTGCTGTTCTTCCTGGTGTTTACTCTGAATATAGTAATGCTTCATGTTTATTACATCTTCAGTTCCACACTGGCTGCTTTTGTCTTGTAATTCAGTAATCATCCTACTTACGTAACAATCTCAAAAGGCTGACTTGTGGTGAGGCAGGCCAAGTATGCGTTTGAGGTACAGGGAGAAATGTTCAGCAGTAGCTGTCTAAAGGGGGAAGAGAAAAGATACACATTTCAGCTCAGTTTAGAATTAGGTAAGGGAATTCACTTAGGATTTTGCAAAACTGATGGCTAGCTTAGAATGCAGTGGAAATAGCCTGAATTTCAGTTTTTTAGGTTCATGTGTCTGGCTAATTGACCAGATAGATACCTGTTTAGGATAGGCATTTTGGCAAATATGTAGAATGGAGTTAGTTTGAGAGGTGTGGACACCACTTTTCTGTCAATCCTAGAGATGCATGTGAGTCCAGAAATGAAAGTTTGTTCAGTGTTCAGGCTAAATAAGAGTGTGCTAATTAGCCTGCACATAAGGAACTGCTGATGTGGTATTGCCATACTAGGATTTTGTTATGCTGGATACACCTTTATTACTTAAGCTGTGTAATTTCTGGGAAAAAACCTGTTAACTTCAGCTGATGTGAAAATTGTAGCTGAAGTGAAATTGATTCTAAAAACAGCGAGAGATTTGTAGCCTTATTTAAGGGTTGCTGAACCAGAGTCTGTCTAACAGTGTATTTAAGCTGCTGAGGACTAGTGTGATTTTTCTAGTGTGGACTTAGCCTGTAAATGGAACTTCCCTGACCACTAAAAACTTTGATAGCTTTAATCTTGTCTGGGTTGAAGGATGAAGAAATTAGTCTTGAAATTCCTTGAGTGGGGAAAATAATTTTATTCAGGTTAGGGGTGTGTGAACTTGGACTGAAATGAACCTAAGTTGTTTCTATTATTCTGTTTGGGTAACCTGAGTGTTCTTACTCCTGGTGCTCAAAATCTGAATGTGCTGCTTACTGTTTTTAATTCTGTTCCTAGCTGCTCCTTTCTGTGCTGAAGCACCCTTGCAGGAAATGGTGATTGAAGAAGAATATGAGAAGCAACAGGCAGATGTGGAGATGAAGAAGGAGCTGTGCCCCTACGCTGCATTAGGAGAATGTCGTTATGGAGAAAACTGCGTGTATATCCATGGGGACGTGTGTGATATGTGTGGCCTGCAGGTCTTGCATCCCATTGATGCTGCACAGAGATCTCAGCACATAAAGGTAAGCAAACAACTGTCTGGTGTTTAAGAGCTGTAAGTTATTGCTTCCTAGCTCCCCTCAATCACTTGTTACTAATTCCCTTTCATTTGAAGGTGTGTGCAGGTCAGACAGTGAATGAAATTCCGGTTGTAAACTGGACTGTTTCCTGCCAGGGCCATACTCAAAAGCAGCTGGATTTCCTTATCTGTGTTGGGAGAGCAGTCTGCTTAAAGATACTAAAGCTTTGTTCTTTGCCTAGTAAAAGTGGATGGTCTTTTAGATTGCCTTTTCATGTCTAAAAGCAGTGTCTGAAGGAAGGAATTCGAACTCTGAATTGATTGTTCCCCATTACTTGAGCAAATTCTGAGGATAAAGATTTTTTTCAGCTTAATCACACTCTATTTCATTATGCAAAACAGCAATCTGAGTTTAAAAACCTGCTTAGACCTCACCGGGTGACCAGTTGTCTCTGTAGTTGTTTTCTTTGTGTCTCCTTTTCAGTCTTGCATTGAAGCTCACGAGAAGGACATGGAGCTTTCCTTTGCCGTCCAGCGTAGTAAAGACATGGTGTGCGGGATCTGCATGGAGGTGGTGTATGAGAAAGCTAACCCTAGCGAGCGCCGCTTTGGGATCCTCTCCAACTGCAGCCACACTTACTGTCTCAAGTGCATCCGCAAGTGGAGGAGTGCTAAACAGTTTGAGAGCAAGATTATAAAGTGAGGCACTTTCCCATTTCGATTGTGCTATGTTACTGTGGAAGAACTTAGTAACTTGTGACAACTTGCAACAGCCTTCCAGATGCAGACTGCACAGAGACTGCATTTAATGCATACTAACTTTTAGTTTAGGAGTGAAATAATTGTTAGGGATAACATTTACACTCTGATTTGGTTAATACAGGTTAAGTTTGCAAAACTCAATGGTAGTAAATAACTGTTGTTTATTTAGTAGCATGTTATCCGGTGGTTACTGTTTATGTCTTGGACACCCAGGCAGGAATCTGGAAACAGATTAACCAGTTCAGAATGTATGCTGCTTAATGAATTTCTGCCTTAGAGCATTACTTAGTTGGCAAACATTTCTCCATTTAAGGCTGTTCTACAAAATACAAAGTTCCAATCAAATAAATATAGGAATAATACCAAAATAAATTTATTTAATTCTAAAGAAAAAGGACTCTGTGTGAAGTGTTTTTTCAAGCTTTTCTGAGACAAGCTGACCAGCTGCCATTGCCATTGAGTTCTTGAAGGACAGTTTAGGTTATCTTCATGTATAAGAGCGTCTAGATTGAAAAGGTTGTACAGCAAGTATATGAGTACAGTACCTCTTTAAGGATGGATATTTGCCATGACTTGTTATATAGGGGAGAGAATTTTGCAGCACAGTCTGTTCATTTCCCAGGTCCTGCCCAGAATGCCGGATCACATCTAACTTTGTCATTCCAAGTGAGTACTGGGTGGAGGAGAAGGAAGAGAAGCAGAAACTCATTCAGAAATACAAGGAGGCGATGAGGTATGAGCAATGCAGCCTTTTATCAAATTGAGACTGCAGAGATAAAGACACACAGGGCGAAGAAGGGTGTTGATGTAAAGTCCCTTTTCACACCTCCTTTCCAGCACCGTGTGTGAAGTGCGTCTTTGCCTATCTGCCCACAGATGCATGCACACAGTCCCAAAGCTATTCCTGTGTTCTTTCACCCCAGTCTTTCCCTTCTCTACACAAAACACTGGTGGTGTAGCCATAAGACAGTCCAAGCTCATGCACTGCACACCATTGGTGTCCCTCTGCGTGCATCAGTCCACACGTAGTGTAATAAATAATTTCTGCACGTAGGTCTTTTACTCACAAAATACGATGTGCTCCTGGTACCTGAGATCCTTGTGGACTGCAGGTAAATGCAATTCTGAAGTCTGATTGGGGTCTGCTGTCAGTAAGGGTTGCAATATTTTCCTTTCCAGCAACAAGCCATGCAGGTATTTTGATGAAGGCCGTGGGAGCTGTCCATTTGGAGGGAACTGTTTTTACAAGCATGAATATCCTGATGGCCGCCAAGAGGAGCCACAAAGACCCAAAGTAGGAACCTCAAGTAGATACCGGGTCAGTGCTGCTGTTTGGTTGCCCTTTCCGTAGAGGGAGAGCAGAAGAGGGGTGTGCATTATGTCTTCTGCCTTGAGAAGAGGATAGGGAAATATTGACTCTTCTTTTTTCCACTTCTGATAGACCTCTGTAATGGTGAATTTGAAGGAAGCGATGCTCTTAAAGTTTGTGAATGCTGGAGGCCAAGATGGAAAGACTAAATTTTAAAAACTTTCCTACAACATACTGAAGTAGAAATGTTGGGTAGCATTAATAGGGGTGTGTAAGGGTAAATTCTGCTGGAGGTCAGTATCTCCCTGAAAGAGAAATGTGATTTCTTGCATGTCAGAAAGTACTCCAGGGGCACTGTCAGCCTCTGGAAAGGCTCCTGCTTTGTACCAGTTGGTCACCTGGGGAAATCCTTGTGTTCCATTTGCAGGCCCAGAGGAGGAATCGGTTCTGGGAGTTCATCGAGGAGCGAGAGAATGGTGATCCCTTTGAAACCGACGAGGATGAGGTGGTGACCTTTGAGCTTGGTGAGATGTTGCTTATGCTGTTGGCAGCCGGAGGTGATGATGAGCTAACGGATTCCGAGGATGAGTGGGACTTATTTCATGATGAGCTGGAAGATTATTATGATTTGGATCTATAGCACCTGTCAGTGGAGTGTGGACTGTTGTCTTGGCTTCAGGCAGTAGCTATTACCTGTGGTGTTGTGGCAGTGCCTGTGTTTCTCCTAGGCAGGCCGATCAATTCCAGGTGCTGTTGTAATAACTTTTACCCAGGGTCTGTCTCTTCCCCTCCCCTCCTCTCCCACCCCAGGAGTGTTGTTTTTCCTCTGTTTAAACAAATAACAAGAAATAAATCTTTAAAATGTTAGTTTTTGTAAAAATAAATTTAACTGTCAAACAGTTAGCTTAGGTTTGTTGCTTCATCTGTGTACCCAACAGAGTTCACCCAGTTCCAGGGTTAAAGTGTTTACAGGACTTCCACACTCATTTTGAAGAGCCCAGATACAAAAATGAGCAGTGGCCATGCAGTGGGGATGTAAATTGGCTGATGGCCTTTATTCTGTCTTTGTACCAATATTTCTGATTTCAGGCCAGATAAAAATATTCTTTCTGGAATCAGCTCCGTTCCAGCCCCCTCATGTACACGTCTTCATTTGTGACTTTTGGTCTCTGTTTACTTGCACATTACTATTACTACTGTGTAACCAGAACCAGGTGTGAACGTTCTGGATTTTTACTGTGTTTAGCATGAAAGGAAAATGTCTTTGTGAAAGGAGAACTCTCTATGTGTATATACAGATAAATGTAGAGTTGGACCTCAAGGATGGGGAGACTCTGTGTAAGTTAAAAATAACAAAACCATCTTTCATCCCCTCTTGGTGCATGAAGTCTAGCCTCCAATTGGACATGAAACTGGTCTAGTGGTCTCAGCCCAGACTGGAAAATGATCCTGACTATTGCTTAAGTTGATAGATGGCACTCCCTAATACACCAGCTCTCTTTCATGTGTATGATTAGGGTTGTCCAGGAGCAGAAATCCGGTTAGCCAAGGTGGGGTCAGAGGAACACCAGAGAGGACCCTTTAGCTTTTATCGCTCTGTAAGTTTTAGAACTTCATGTAAACACTTAAGCCGTGAGCTTTGCTAGAAACTCGCTGTGCCTCCCAGCTGCTTTGAGGTACTTGTGCCTCTCTGCAGCTGAGGTGGGCAGGTTGCCTGGTAAAGCTGTTCAGTTTATGTGAGTTACTGCTTACAAAGGCAGTCGTGCAGTTTCTGGCTGTAATTTGCATTGAGAAATTACTTTGCCACCAAAGCCCCAGCACAGGAATTTTAACCTTGCATTACATTATTGCTGTTTTTTATTGACTTGTGGATGCCCCGTGATCTGTTCTCCTGCTGCTCTTGTCCCCTAGACTGCCTCTCCTTTCACTTTTAAATGGAATGAGAAATTGTTCTGAGGTCTATAACGTATTGTTTTGCAGCTGCCTTTTGTAAGAAGCACTTTTCCCAAATAAAAAAAGTAAAAAAAAAATTAAACAAGAAGTCAGTCTGATCTTTTAAGTTTGAAGCTTCTGGTTTTTAACTTGATTCTTTTTGTGTGTGTTTCTGTAAATACAAAGGCGTTTATGTCACTTATTCCTAACTCTTGCAGAATCATGTTATGCTTAATACAGACTTCTAGCATTGTTGGAGCCTTTCCAGCAAAGAGCCCGTAATGCAAGGGACACATTCCAAACAGCTGAGACAGCTGAGACATTGAAGGAATATCTGGGGCTGTTAGTAAGAACAGACATGTCTTGCTTTCTCAGAAGTAAGTTCTACACTATTGTGTTAATTTTACTTGCACTGAACAAAGCCAACTGCAGGATATACTCTTATCCATAGTTTGGTATCCTAATGCTGTTGGGACAACAAGTCCAAGCACTGCTACAGGCCACTTCCTGAGGCTCCACGTGCTTGAAGCCTGTGTGTGTTCAGATAGAAGCATTTTTCTGCAGAAATACACAAAGGTAGAAGTAAACTGCTAGAAGCATATTCAGATGCTGGGGGATATGATTCAAAAAAAGTTTAAGTGAGCAGAGTAAGGCCATTTTTGGTTTGTTTGGTTTGGTTTTTTTTTTTCCCCGGGGCAAGTAGCAGAGGGAAGAAAGGAATGTAATTTGAGCAAATGACACTTTAAACTGATAAAAAGGAGAAAACAGAAAAAAATTAAAGCCTTCCTGCCCTACATGGTGAGCATAAGTTTCTACATCCTATTGGAAAGCTTGATTCAAATGTGAGTTTGTAACAAAGCTGTGTTTTGATAAGATGGAAAAAGGTACTTGACTTACCAGCCAGAGCACACACGTGAGCTTTACTCTCTGCCCGGCTGTACGTGTGGCACTGTGGTGGCTGCTGCTGCTTCCAAAGCTGCTTCCTGTACGTGTTACAGAGGAGGCTGAGAGTACCCAGATGAGTGATTTGCTTTGGTGGAGGCTGGTGGGTGGAGCTGCATGGCCACTGCTGTGTTCATGTGCATCATGACAAGTAGTCCTCCTGCTTTGAACTGTGCTGCAGTTCCTGTTGTGCAGGTTCAGGAACCGCCTGTGTTTGTCCCCAAGCCATCCGAACCGTACTGTGGGAGGCTTGTTTCTCAGCTGGCTGGAGCATTGTGGTTCCCACCCCCACCAACCCCAGACTGGGACAGCTGAAAATAGTAGGGCCTCTGAAATAACTATGTTAGTAGGCTGCTGTTTTTCCTCTGTGAGAACAGGAATAAATTCAGTAGAATTAAGACAATATAAGAAGATTGAGGGTGACAAACTTAGGCTGTGCTATATTCTCTTCAAGGAAATACTGAAAGTACAGAAACTGAAGAGGCCAAAGAGAGTAGTGTCAAGATGGAAAAGGTATAAAGTCTCACTAAACTTGCACCAGCAGAATCTTAATTTCACATCAAAAATCTTTAGAAAAATATGGATGCTGTCACTTGAGGTGCCTTGACTTTACTTCCTAGGCCAGAATATATACATTTAGTTTGATACAGACCTTTGCCTCTTGTGGGAAGTGCAGAGTGAGCATCCTTCCTGTTCTCGCTGCTCTGAACGTGATCATACAAGGTAAGAGCACTTGTTACAACTTCTGCTGCTTTAGTTCAAATGGTGGTAGCACAGCTGGCCTTTGTGGCCCAAGGTGCATTGTAATCTTTGAGGAAATACCTCAAAGGTGCATTTAATGAAATACTAAGTAACTTTCCTGCTACTGCAGGTACAGAGGAGGTTTCTATTTGGAGGGTACCATGAGCTATGGGGTATCTCATGTTTGGAACAAAACTTGTGTAGATGAAATTTTTACTGCTGCAGCAACTTAAAATGAGGAAATCCACATGTAATCCTTTAGGATTGAGATACAATACAGGACTGTGCTGCAGGGATCAAGTAGTTACAAAGTCAGTTTAATGCTAGCATTAGAAAGGCATTAAACTGTAGTGGTGAGCCTTACTTCAGGTTAGCAAAACTAGACTTAGGAGTGAAAACTGTATAAGCAGTGATGTTCATGGACACAGCAGTAGCAAGGAAATGCAGGATTGCAAATATGCTGAACTCTTGCCCTGTTATCCAGGGGTGTGCTGTTTGTCACTCGCTGTCAAGCCACAGTCAACCCCTGCTTGATGTGACTGCATTGACAGAAGATGTGCAGGCAGCTGAGTGAAGGTTGATTTACAACAGCAGCATTAGAAAAAGTGCTTTAAAAGATTTCTGAAAACCCTACCCATCTGAAACTGAATTCCTATTACAAGGTGAAGTACTCTTAAGACAAAAGGGAAAAGGGCTCTTGGCCTGTCTAGAACTATTCTCAAAGGACTGTGATATCCCAGCATTGCCTGTTGGTGTAGTTCTAGTTCTTAACACAGTTGTTTAAGAGCAGTGCTTGAAAATTTTTTCAGGAGCCAGTTTGCTGAGCAATGACTGTGTAGGCCCCTCACACACACCTGCAGGCAAATGTGGTGTTGTGGGAGCTGAGAGCCATGAAAATGGCTGCTGGCAGCCCACATCGGGAAGGGGCAGCTGTAACAGCACTGCCCTTAGAGCACTCACCTGGCTGGGGGAAGCTTCACTTCCAGTTCCTTGTCCAAAACCACCGGTGTGCATCTTCTTCCTGAAAGAAGGCTCCAGGATAGAGTGCTCCACCGCCCTTCAGAGTCTGAAAATTGTCTCCCTTCTAACTGTACTTAAACATTAACTGGAATGATTAGATAAGAACCTCAGCTTTTGTAATTGAGAGCCTGTCCTCTGCCTATGAAACAAAGCTTGACCACATAGGCAGTGCTGTGTGCCTTCCACATCACTGGACTGCTGTTGTGTTGGCTTTTAACTAGTCAGCTTCTGGGAGGTGTCAGTTTGGTACATTTTAAAATATTTCTAATTATATTTTTACCCTGTTCCACCAATAGGTACTGCTTCATCGCATTTGGCCTGGTTGTGACACCAGTGCAAGTAATGTGCCACAGCAAAGATTCAAATACTTCTTCCCAGTAGATAAGAACTTAACAATTGAGCTCATCTTCAAGCTGAATGTGCAGCTCTTAAAACTGAAACCTGTGGGACAGTAATAGTTTTTAAAATAGTGTTGTAAACAACTTTATAACGCTTTGTACAAATGCATTAATGATGCTGTCAAGAAGCACTTGGAATTTGATATGATTTGCATATGATGCTGGGGAACAAACCATTAACAGAAGGTTCCATTAGCAGTTAATGCTACTTTGCCTTGTCATAGCTGTGTGTTTCCATCTGCTCTCTGATGGGGAACAGCAGAACCACAGAGATTATGCTGAGCTTGTAATTTAATCTAGTGGTTCTCACAGTCTAGAATAACAGGCTATACTAAGGGGATTTTTAAGAGTTCATAGCTTCATGTATTACCTCATGAGTAACAGCGTTACCAATACACTCTGAAGAACCTTGTTAGCAAGTGCTGCTCTTCACTCACGTGAGGACAGCTGGAAAAGCAACCATGTGGAAACCATTCAGTGTAACTGCCCAAAGGCCTCGTGGAAAATGCCAAACAGAACCAACCAAAAGAGGTCACGCTCCTGGTATAGCTTCACAATGGGTAGGTGTCTAAGACTAGTTTCTTGGAGGAGTAGGAAGCCTGTTGAACCTGTTAAAGTAAAGGGAACAGTCACAAGCCTGTTCTCCCTGATCCTGTGTTGCACAGCCTTCTGCCAAGGAAGGTCTTGCTTTGCCAGTAGCTCCATATGTGCAGGAAGGGAATGGCAAGAGCCCTGTAACCTGGCAGTGCTGGGCACTCAGGATCACATCAGCCTGCAGAAGTCTCCATACTTAGGGTAAGCAAAATAACTTCATACAGTAGTGGCTAATTAAGATGGTAAACCAAATGAACCATGCAAAGTTAACACTCTGCTGGTACCATCCTTCCTCTTAACTCTTGACCAATGAAAGATTCTAACTGCAGATGAAAGCAATACTTTTTCTATTGCAGTCTTCTGGAAGATACTACCAAAAAAAAAGAGAACCAACCAAAAATGATGGATTACAAACTACTACCAGGAATAGAAATATTAAGCTTACATTTGACTGCTTTTGTAGTGACAAGAGCTGTAGAAACTAGTTGCTTGGAAGCTGGCTTGCCGCTTTGAAAGGCTATGGTATTTACTGTTGCTTAAATGTGCAAACTGAAACACAAGTACTAGGATAGTAAAAATGAAGAAGGAATAAAGATTTAAAAAGTAAACATGAGAAGGAGGATGCCTGAAGATGAAGCTTTCTCCACAGCAGGCTATAGCAAGAGGGTAGCATGGAAGATTCCTCCCTCGGTTTACACAGAGCTGAATTAACCCCTACTCTTTGCATGTAATAGCAAAGAACCTAGCCAGAGAAAGCATTAAGAATATTAGAAATATGTCCAAGACTATTATTCAATGATTCATTCTCCTTTATTTTCTTTGTGCTTCTCAGACAAGATTTTCCAGCAATGCTTGCTACATGTTTATCCCTACTTTTCAAGGACTTAGGAAACAGGGGCAGCCAGCCATTGGGTAAACTGGCAACACCCCAGCCTTCCCAAGGCTGATTTGCATGTAACACAAACTGTGTTTTATCATTACAGAGTTTGAGTTGCAGTTCATAGCTTAACAGTAACTAAGTGATACACTTTGGTACACATGGACTGCAGTCAAAAAAACTTCCTCTGATATTTCTTTCCTCCTCCTTCCCTGTTTCCATCTACTGGGAAAAAAAACTTGCAAACAAAACAACAGAAAAAAAAAACCCTCAAACCCCTCACCAAAAAAACCTCAGCCCAAAGCCTTCATTCAGTTCAGGTATACAGAAAAGAAAGCCCCAAGTAGCGCAGCTTGCAATGGGGAGGAGCAATCCAAACCCTTCCATTGCTACCACAGTGTTCAGTCTCCACAGCAGCAGCAGATAACTCACCTAGGGCAGCTCTCTGGTGCACCCCATACCATTGCCTTACTGCTCTAACACAATTCAAATTTTTAATTTTTTACCTAATTTAAACCATCTTACCCCTTGCTGAGTTTTACAGGAGCTTGCATCCATCTTTCACACTCCCTTGAAAACCTACAGGCAAACTCTCAAGCTGCCATTGGCCCATCACACAAGCTACAGAAGGCTTTGGGTTAAAATCAGCACATCAAAAGCAGGACGAAGTTAGCAGGGAGGAGTGAAAAAAAAGGTCCTCTCACTGGAAGCTTTGCTGCTCCCAGCAAGTCCATGTAGCAAGATGGAGGTCAGGATTGGAAACAATCCTGACTATAACAAAGCAAAGTGAAAGGCAACGTTTCTCACCCCAGGAAGAAGTGTATCATATTCTGCCTGCTCCGCAACCCCAGAGATGTCTCCAGGTTTGTCTGGTGAGGAGCTCGGGGCAGATGTGAAATCCTGTACTCTCTCACAAATGTTATTAAGCTCCTTGGGACGGGTGGCTACCTGCCTGACATCAGGAGAGCTCCTAAATGAAAGTTTAGACAGGAGTGGGTTAGTGCTGTCCAAGCACGTGTCAGACTTTTTACAGCTACTGGCAGAGAGGAAAGTGCTTGTACTTAAAACCAGCAACGCAGCTTAGAAGGGTCAGTGCAGAGCTCTGGTGCAAATTTATCTTCTGACACAGCCAGAAAGACATGTAAGGATATAATTAAAGGCAATAATTTTTATAGTTCTCTTTGGTTAAGGCAAGGGCTGGCAGCTTCCCGAGTCCTCTCAGCTCAGAAGTTGCTATGTTCAAAGCAACCTGTGCTACCAACAGCAACAATGATCTCTGAAAATACTCACAAGCCAAACTGCAAGGCAGAAATATCAAGAGGTGGCTTGAGGCCACATAGAACACTTTCATCAACTGAATAAAACTGAATCAAACAGCCTCAGAAGAATGGCAATTTCCAAGTTCTCCCTGAAGTCTCTCTTCAACAGGAGCACTGGGTCTTCTCCACACTTGGACTGGCAATCACAGGCCTGGAGTCAAGACTGAAGCTGTTTGGAGGGTTCTCCCCATGAAGCTGTAAGGTATTTCGGGCTATCAGCTCCTTAGCCATTAATGTGAACACCTCTTCTATGTTTTGAGCTTCTTTTGCTGATGTCTCCAGCACAGCTAAGAGCCCGTGCTTCTCTGCCAGGGTGCAGGCATCTTCAAACAGCACTTGGCGCTTGTCCGGCGAATCTGATTTGTTCCCTTAAAAGAAGGCAAAGAGATACTTCAATCACTTAGTCCTTCAGAAATTTATTTTTAAATGCAATGCATGAGTTCAGTTTTGTTAAACAACAGATTGATGTTAGGAGTAAGAGTTACTGGAAAGAACAAGATGTGAGTACATCAGAGCCACAAATACAGACTGTGGATCAAAACTGCAGCAAATCACATGATAGCAAATGAGATGAAATCCAAGAAAAAACTAAAAACCTGTGTTCATCTAATTACTTAGTGTAGGTAGTGGGCTAAAGGATTGTTTGGAAGCAACTGTTGGTCCTATTCCCTAGTGGGTTTAAATGTTAAGTAGCATTTAAGTTGAGTATATTTTTTTTTAATCTTTTAATATGATGTAAAACAACAAGAATTCAGATCAGCTACCTTAATGCCTACAATATCTACTTAAGTTGTTTCTCCACGTATAGATTAAACTTCTATTTGCAGCACTTTAGTTGAAATCTATCAGAAGCCATGAAACACCTCAGATAAAATACCTTTGTATATTTAGGCAGTTGCTGCACATGTGGATTTATCAGTTCTAGTAGCTGGCTGAAGTCTACATTCATAGTTTCAAGACAGCCCTTCATGAAAATTAATGTCTTGAATTTGAAGCATATGTAAGCCAACTACCCTCCCATTAAGTCCTTTTCACTTTTTCTAAAGGAAAAAACCAAAAAAACCCCAAATCCAACCCACCCCACAGAAGAAAAAAAAAACAAGCCAAAAAACATAAAAAACTCCAGCTTGAGGGTTATTTGCCTTCTTAAAAAGAACCCACCCACCTTTTCCTCCTTCAGTTCCAGATAGGAAAGTTAGGTTTCTTAGCCTTACCCTCCTGCTAGAAAGGTGCATAACGTGACTAAGTGTAATTAAATGTACAAAGACTTCTGCCAAAGTAAGTAAAGCAAACAGCACCAGCTTTGGAAGAAAGCACCGAGCTGGATCTTTAACAAAAGCTTTATTTTTACTAATTTCAGAACTTATCTCTAAAAAAAACCAACAACCACCAGCAGCCTCCGCCACACACAGATAAGTCTCGTTCTTCAGATTCATGACAGAAGTTAGACAAACCCCGCCACAGTGTAGTGATTTACAGCTCCCCTGCCCCCAGTTCTAAGCACTGCATTAGATGCAGGTCAGAATTTATCGTCTGCTTCTCGCAGAGGAAGGACGGGAGGAACCCCCGCAGCACAAGCACGGAAGGTGCTGGGAACAGAGGCAGCAGCTCAGGGGCCCCGCCTGGGGCTCAGCGCTGCCCCAGCCCGGGCTGCCTGCGCTGCTCTCTGCACACTGCGACAGCTCAGCCACGGGTTCGTAAATAAACGCTCTGGCGTCTCACCACACCACTGCTCTCATCTGCAGCTTCTTCCTTGGGGGAAGGAAGAGCAATAATAACCACGAAACCCAAGGGAAAGGAACCACGCGGCTTCCTACCAGCTCCATTCCCGGCAATTCCTAAGTCATTGCTTTCCTCAGGAGGCGGTTTCCTGAGCGCTAGGGGAATGCAAGCAGAATACTCCACGCTCTGCAAAAGCCATCTCCACATCTATTGTCTTACCTGCTCGGAATCCCATTACAGAGCAATGCGCATGCATATCAAGAGAACAGAGAGGAAAGATGAGAACCGGGAGTTGTGTTGCTCTGTGCATTCCCCTTCACCTTGAATTATTGAGCTGCTACATTCCGGTGCAGCACGAGCATAGGGTCAAGCTCACTGCAATTCTAACCTCAAGAGGGTGGTCCCTGCCTCCAGCCTGGCACCAAAGCTTCTTGTGTTATTCCAACAGGAAAGAAACAACTGAAAAAGGTTTTGCTGTCTGCAACGGGTTTGGTCCTGTCAGGACCAGGCTATGACTTTCCTCATTTTTTTAAGCTTAGGCTAAATTGACACACTTTGTGATCTCTTTTAATTAGAACTGCATTCTTCCTTAATGCATAGTGTATAGATGCTTCAAGTAGCGGTAGGAAACGAGGGAGATTTTATATTAAAAAGCTACATAGCACAATATTTAAAACTAAAATCCTACCAATTAACATCATGACCAAGTTTGCAGCACCATACTTTTCAATTTCATGAATCCAATGAGGAATGGATTCAAATGTGGACCTCCTAGTAAGGTCATAGGCAAGGATGGCCCCATGGGCACTCCTGTAATAAGACTGGGTTATTGTCCGGAAGCGCTCTTGACCGGCTGTGTCCCACACTTGGATCTGTAAGAGAAAGGACAGAAGTTGTGAAGACCAGTGAATACCACTTTCCTACGTGCTTGCCATCAGCATTTGAAACCCTTTGTCTAGCAGGCAGCCAGACCTGTCCCAGCTCACTCTACTACACCAGTGTGGCTTTGCCCTCTCTAGATCTGAAAAGCCATTTACAAGCCTGTAAAGTCAATCTACACCGACCAAAGAAAAAGTTGCAAGGGTAAACCCGGCTTTGCAAAGAGGCCAAGAAACCCAGTTTCAACAACTGTAGTAAAAGATGTAGAACATCACAGCCTTTTAATAGCAAAAGAAGAGCAAAGAGCTGTAATGCAGGACTGGGCAGAGCAAATCTATATATAAAGGGCAGGCATCCAAACTTTCATCTGCACACAGAGGGAAGTTCTAGCTGACAATTTCTTCTGGTGTTTGTCTTGGAAGTCTTCTTCCCTCAAATTAAGCACACGTCAAAGTGGAGCCTTTGCAAACTTTGGGGGTTTTCCCTCCTTGATGTCCCAGCTCAAACCCCCACCCCTCTGGAGGGAAGAGACATCCCCTCCAAACTAGAGCCGTCTTCCAAAGAACTCCCTGCAGGCAATGCACGAGCCCTCTCCTCAAGTAGATGCAGAGAAGTCACGAGAGCAAGTATGTACCCAAATTAGGGTGACTGCTTCCCCCAGGGCATCTTCCTGAGAGAAAACTCCACCAGCAAGCTACCCTGGTTAGAAAGGCAGTCGGCTTTCTCCAGCTGCCTTCAGCAGGGCCGAGCAGGAGATGCTGTGCATCCCGCCACTTCCTGGCACCCGCACGGGAAGGATGGCACGACCAAGGTGCTGCTCGCCAGGAGGCTCGGGCTCGCTCCCGCCACCGACCTTTACTTTCTTGCCGTCGATGTCCATCGAGCGCACGGTGAAGTCGACGCCGATGGTGTTCTGCTGCTTCTCGTTGTACTGCCCTGTCTTGAAGCGGTGCACCACGCACGTCTTGCCCACGTTGGAGTCGCCGATCAGGATGATCTTGAAGAGGTAGTCGAAGGCATCGTCCGCGCCGGAGCCGGGGAACGGCATCGCGGCTCCCGGGCGGGCCTGCGGCCAGGCGGGGGAGGAGGAGGAGGAGCCGCGGGCCCAGGAAGGAGCCCCGTCCCCGGCGCTCACCTGCCGGCGCTGCCCTGCCGGGANGCGGGAGCGCGGCCCGGGCGGCCCCGGCAGCCCCGATCGTGCTCGGAGCATCCCGGTGCTCGGGGCAGCCCCTTGTCCTTCCCGGACAGCATCCGGCTGGGCATCCGCGGTGACAGACGGTCTGCTTGTGCTGGCTGCGGAGGGCCCGGCGTGGGTTTGGGGTTGTGCCGCTGTTCTTCTGTCTGCCTGGGAAAATGGCATAGGAGTGCGGGAGGTTTGGTTTTTGATGGGGTTTTGTTTGGTTTTTTAAATTACTATTATTTTGAAAAAAAAAAAAATCCCTTCGTTTGTTTTGTACTTTGGAAGTCCCAGGAATGTTAACGCTGCTCTTTCCTGCCGGCTTTGGAGGGCAGTAGGGTAGCATTAAGGATGTTTGTTTTGAAATTAAGGTGTCTTATTTTGGCTTTAAGTGAAGGGATAAGGCAGAACACCGAGGAGAGCTTAGCAAATAAGGGTGAAAGCCTAACAAAAGCTTACTCAAAATACCAGCTGGCTGAGGGTAAATAGTGCTAAATAGTTAGACAAGGCAGTCTAACGCTCTAAAAGCACTCCTTCCTTTCTTAAAGGTATGTGCTTCACTGTCTTGAGTTTTGTGGGCCATCCTGCTGCCGAGTTTTTGCTTCTCCCCCACTACAAAGTTAGTGTGGTGTTCTCACAATAATTAGAAGACTAATTTTAAGGAATAAACTGGTTGCACACTTTTCTAGCCTAGGGAGAATGCCAGTTTTGAATATAGAAAGGGCAGGATGAAGAAAGAGGGAAAACAAAATCTTTCGTGGTTATCTCTACACTGTGAAAGTGTCCTGTGCCAGAAGGTCTTCTAGAAAGCTAGCTGAGATTGGGGAGCTCTGAAGAACAGATTGTTTCAATAGTAAATGCTGTTAAAAAAAATAAGAGGTGACTCTAAGGTCAAACCAGCTCTTAGCTTTAAAAGTACTCAGTATCTTGGGCAAATAAGCTCTATATTTGCATATGTTGACATGAAGCAAGTAGTAAATCTTGTGCTTTGGGCTGCAAACTGATTACCCAAGGAAGGAACTTTTTCCCACAACGTTGCACAACCAGCAGTGTTTTGCTTTCCTCGGGCCAGCTCTGTTATCTGCCTGGTGGGAGGGGAGGGAGAGGCAAGGAAGCTCTTGTGTTTGACCAGCAGAGTGTGTTGTTCACAGGCCCGTAAGGACCACGGAGCTGGGAAATTGGGGTGCCTTGGCTCCCCTTCTCCGTGCAGCTGTGTGGGGGTCAGCCCTGAGCTGTAGGGGTACTGCTGCCTGGAAGGGAGTAGCACCGTGTGATACTTAAGCGGGTGCTGAGTCTTCATTCACTGATGCTGAGAAATGGTCTGGGACCTCAGGTGAAGGTGGTATCAAGACTACTTGCAAAGCTGCCTTTTCCAGGGCTAGTCTTGCCTTCTCACAGCTCCAGTTGTAGGCACGTTTTTTCCCTCCGTGTGGGCCCGAGCAGTCTAGACACATGTTCCTGCAAGGAGGTGCTGGCACAGCGAGGTGCTGTGTGCCAGCTGGAGCAGTGGCAGTGTGGCTCAAGTGCACCTGGGCTGTGTAGATGGAGACAGATGGTGTCAGGTCTTGTACAGACTTGCTGCATTTGTCCTGGATGAGAATGGAGGCGTTCAGGTGTGGTGTGGGATAAATGTGACTCCAGTGTCTCAAAGCTGTCATGGCTGGGCCCGTGTTACTCAGAGGGTGTCCGTGCCACGCTCTGTTTTGGAGGTCGGATGTGATGTTGGTTTCTATGATGGTTCGTGTATCCAGCAGTAGCTGGATATTGCTGTTAGTCAGGCATGTGTCATCACTGAGAGAACAGGGAAGGGAGGCTGCCAGCAGTGAAAGGTGTCTTGATGAAACCTTTAAAAAGGAGGAACAGAAAGTCTGTGTGAAATAAAGGGTTTTCAGCAGCAGAAATTTGGATGAGAGACTGTCTGGGCAATGGCTTCCACTTTCTCCAAGTGAGGTTATGAAACTGAACTTGTAAAATCTTCTGCCAGATGTGCAAATAATTACAAACAGTGCCTGTGGATACGGAAGAACACAAAGGCATTATCTTCTGTTTTATTTCAGTGCCGATCCTTTGGGGGAACAGGGGTGGTGCTTTATTTTACCTCCCCTCAGCATTCAGAATGTTTGTGGTATTGGCATGTCTTCTGAAAAGTGTGGAGAGAGATTCACCCCCTCACTGCCCAGTGGGGCTGTTTCCCAAAATCTGTTAGCAGAAATGGTCCCTTGGCCATGCCAGTGCAGCTGGGGGAGTGGAGTAGTGTGACATGGAGCAGCATGAGGAAATTGTGTGTCTATCATGGCCTTCCCTCAGTGCTAAGGGTTTCTGGTTATCTCGAAGTTGAGGCAGATGTCACCCATGCCCTACAGGTAGGGACAGGAAGGTGGGACTTGTCGTGTGCTGTATTAATGAGTTAGTGACAGATGGAGCTGTAATGTCAGGGTTGGGAATAAATAGGCAAGGATTCCAGCTGCTGGATTTCAGCACTGTCCCCACAGTTACTTCCCTTTTTCCATCTATGCAAGTCCACTCTTGGGTATATTCTCTCAATTAATGAGGCAGTCAGATCCCAAACCCTTCTCCACCCATAGCCAAATGCTGTTCTTGTAGCTTCCTCACCTGTCTGTGTCCAGCCAGGTGGCAGTGGAAAGCTCTTATTTATGGCCCCTCTGTAGTGCACCACGTGTGTAAATGGTGCAGAATGGTCTTTAATGGGAGAATGCTGGAAACTGGTAGATCCAGGGGGTACTCCATTGGTCCTGGGCACTGAAGAGGCATCTGCTAGGAGAGAAACAAAAAAGAAGTGTCGTGAGGGTACTGGGAGAATGGGAATAACAAGACAACGTAAGCCATAGAAGGTACTGAGGAATGTACAAGTGATGAGCTGGGTAGTGGTGTGAAACAAGTTGGAAAGGCATGGCGTAGAGTTGTTCCGTCTGAGTTTGAGCTGTTGGGGCAACAGAGCTGTACTCCATGTATGTGTTTTAATTCAAATATGTTTTCTCTTCTCCTCCCTTCCCACCTTCTTCTATTTAAGTGAGAAGAAAAATGACCTAACCCCCATCCAGCCCTCGTGGCCAAGGCAGGAGCAGGGGTAGGGCTGCCAGGAGCATGGCTGTGCCTGGAAGCTTCCGGAGGCAGCCTGCCAACAGAGGCCTTGTGTCCCACTGCACACACCATCATATTGTTGTGTTCCTGCTGACCTTCTTCAGGTAGGTTGAGTGTACCTCTGCTCAGAGATTGGTATTTCCACCCTTTCCCCCTTGACCTCCAGAGAAGATTCGGCCAACGTGTGTCTGTGTGTTTTCTGGCAGTTATTCCCTGCTCCATGCCTCCAGAAAGACATTCAGTAATGTCAAAGTCAGCATTTCCAGCCAGTGGACTCCCTCCTGCCTAAACAGCACGGCCCCTGAGCTCCGGCCATATGAGGTAAGGACACAAGGGAGGAGGAGGTGCCAGGAAAGGTGGGCAGCTGTCAGTGGGCTGAGCGTGTGGGGCTGAAGAGGCCCCCTTAGGTGTTCCTCACTTCTCAGAATGTGAGGGGGGAACTTCAGGTGTTGGCATTGTAGTGTTATGGATCACCAGGAGATGCTGAAATCTTCCCTAGTGGTACCCAGAGAGAAACTTCTCAAGAAGCTCCAGTGTTCCAGTGGAAATGGGGGCCCCAGCAGAGCCTGCAATAGCCAGCAGCATGGAGGAGGGGGAAACAGGGACTCTTCCTCTGAAGTGTTGGAGGCAATAAACCAAAGCAGTTAATGGGCTTACAGAGAGTTCTGTGAAATCCTGGCTGTGCTTTCTCTGTGGCAGTGGTGCTGCTGCCACTCTTAAAAGGATAGCCAAACCAGTAGAGAAGAGAGCTATCTGAGAGTGCTAGCTGCTTATCCTAAGTTGACAAGGAAGAATGACGTTTTATCTTGCATCTAAAAGGTCTGATTTCCATGCTGAACATCCAGTACGCCTTGTCTGTAGAATCCTGGCTTCAGTGAAAGCAGTGGGAGTTTTGGCAGTGCTTGCTTGCAGGAAAGGAAGTTTTAAACTGCTTGGTTCTCACAAATGGGAATGCAAGAACCACCTCCTGGTTCCTACCATGGGGTGTTTAGGGCCATGCTGTTCTCTGTAATCCTTTGTCCCCATGCTTTTGAGACGTGGAAGAAATCTCACATTAACAGCTTGGTTACAGGCCATGAGATCTATTAGAGCAGGGAGTTCCAAGTCAGCTGCTGGAGCATTGCCTGCATTAGAAATCATTGGTTATTTGAATGTTTGACAGAAGGAACAGAAGGATGATAAATGCTGACTTCTTGTGATAACTGAAAACAGTAAATTGGACTTGTAATGTGTTCAGGATTTTATAGTATGGCCAAAAGGAGTGAGCGTCTCAGGGATGCTAAAATAAAATACAAGGTGTTTACATTTAGTTCCTTAACTGACATTCAAACAACTAGTATATTTTGGAAGCTGTTTTGTTTTGGATTTTTTTAATATATAGATGATTTAGTGTTTGCTGAATGTTGAGATGCATGTGTCAGAACAAGAAAAATGGTCAAACTGGTCCTTTAGGTATCAATTTAGGTTCCATGTGTTAAACTAAGTGGATGTATGATTAGTGTTGTCTGTACAGGATGTTCTCCTGGAGAGGTAGGATCAAACTGAAACTGATAATATTTGAGTTAGGCATATCTGTAGGTTGGGCTTGGGTTGGGTTTGTTTGTTTTCTGATGGAGGCATGGTGAGAAGGGAAGAAAACTTTGTTCTGGTTAACTTTATTCATTCTTCAAGTTATCCTCAAAGCTTGCTTTTTTTACCTGATTTCATTAATCTTTCTTCGGGGACAAGTGAGACTTTTTCCCTTCTTTTGATCATACTGAAAGTAAAGTGAAATTCAGGGTAAGCAAAAACCCAACAACATTAGCGACTGGAGTTTGTTGTAAATAGTTTCCAACCAGTCTATTTCTTCCCCTTGTTCCTTTTGTGCTCCTTCTTTTCTGTTTGTTTTCTGTCATTTCTTATTTTGGCTGCTGCCACAAATACTTTAAGGGAATTATTCATTTAATGAAGACAGCGAGAGAAGTACAGAAGAGATGCTGCACATAAAACAGAATATGCCTTTATTGTATTATTCATTAAAATGCTCATCAGTGTCTCAGAGTAAGAAGCTGTCTAACGGTTGCATGCTTGTTAGAAATAGGGTTTGTTTTGCCAGTCATTTGTCTTGATCCAGGTGAAAGGAGCATTTCTCACTTCTGGTTTGCTAGCTTGCCTTTTAGAAGTGAAACAAAGTGTCAGTGGACATTTTCTGCCAGAAGATAATGCCAGAATTGTTCCTGATTTGATAATTGAAGTCTTGGAGGAATGGGAGCTTGCTTGGGCCAGATGCTGTTCTGCTTTGGAGCTGGGGTTTCCACTGAAAAAGAGTAGACTGAGCTATGCCTCTCCCTGTTCACCTGTCACATTTTTCTCTCTATAGCTCTGGAGCAGCAGCCATTTATTTCCTAATGCAGAAGAAGCAACTCTCTTCCTGGGGACACTGGACACCATCTTTTTGTTTTCCTATGCTGTGGTGAGTAAAGCTAACCCCAAGCTGCTCAGCTTTGGTTGACTCTTAATAGGAAGATCTCACCCACAATAAAAAGCTTAGTTCAGAGGCAAATCTTTTCTCTTTTGGTTTCTGTTAGTTCTGCCCGTGCCTGTCACCCATATGAAGATGCTTGTTAGCAAACACAGGGGAAATACTATCACTTCAGAATTTCTTGCACTCCTGTCACCAGGGAGGACTAGTTCTGTCTCTCCAAGAGTTCTCAGCTAATTCTTTTAAACAAGAAATGTAATGAGCAGCTACAAGCTGGGTTTCTTTGGTAACAAGAGAAGTGGTTAGAATCAAACTGTAAGTTGGTATAACAGCAGTGTTTGGATTAGTTTGGCCTTTCTATGTCGTTTTAATTCTTACAGCTATAAGGTGCAAATCTTCTGGCTTGGTTTAATGCTGTGTTTTGTTCTCAGGGTCTCTTTGTCAGTGGCATAGTTGGGGACCGCCTGAATTTACGCTGGGTTTTGTCTTTTGGCATGTGTTCCTCTGCTCTGGTGGTAAGTTGCAACATAGAAGTGGGATTTAAAAGTCTTCCTTAGGGTTTCTGGGCAGGGTTTTGCTGTAGGGGAGAAGAGGCTCTGTTTCTCTGTGAATCTGCTCATGAGCTGCAGCTGTACCTCAGTGGTCTCAAAGCCTGCAGGTATAACTTGGTGCTGGATGCATTGAGCACAGATGACTCTCCCCTTCCTGAAATGTCTAGTTCTGGACACTGTCAGAAGGAAATGCCTAAGTCTGAGGCACTGGCTAAAGACTTGATGAACAGCTTTTGTTCAAGATTGGTTTATTTGGTCTTTTGGGGACTGTTTTGTAGTATAACTTAATCTCTTAGACCATGTATGTTGTTATCGAGGCTTTTGCTTCCAAACACAATCTTTGCTCTGTTCTTTTAAGGACGTGCTAACAATCCCAGGCACTCATTTACTTATTTTATGTGATTGCTAGGAGAGTATGTGTCAAAAAAGAATGTCTGCTTAAAACAAAAGCGTTCTTCAAGTTCAAACCACTGCAGACAAGTGTGAATCTGTTTTATCTCGTGGTGGTTTTCTGGTTATTAAAATAGTAGTAAAATGTGTGGAGTGTGTTTGATTTACCCAGTGGCTACAAACCCTACTGTGGCCTATTGGGTTCTGCAAACACGTGACTACAAGTGTGCCTCAAGCACCCTGTGCCACAATGTGTGTTTATTTTGGCTGGTTTGGGTTAGAGCACTTAGTAATTTGAGACCTGGCTGTAGTAATTATGTTAAATTTGGTGAAGATCCATGACCTGTGAGGGTTCTGTGTTTGCAGAGAGCCTCATAGATTAGGATATCAGTACAGCAGCAGATCAAGAAGCTACTGTATTTTTAGTGTTGTCACTGAAAGTTTTTGTCTCTTCCTTTTCCTCTGCTGTTGTAACTGTGCTGTTTGGGGAGACAAAAGTCTTTTGGAGAGGAAGTGCCATGATAGCACGTTTGTCTCTGGACTCAGAGCTGTGCTGGCTCAGCAGAGGGTGCTGTGAGCCCTGTGCTGTGTCTCAAACAATGCCAGCCTGGCCTCTGCCCTGGCCCCTGCACAGCTCCCTGAAAGCTTGTTTTAGGATCCCACTCCTGCCTGTCTATCAGCAGTAGCCTCAGGGTGTCTTCTCTGTTTTCCCCCTGCTCTTCTCTAGGTGTTCTCCTTTGGCACACTCACAGAATGGTTGCATTTCTACAACAAGTGGTTCTACAGCTGTCTCTGGGTTGTGAATGGCTTGCTGCAGTCCACTGGCTGGCCCTGTGTGGTTGCTGTCATGGGAAATTGGTTTGGAAAAGCTGGGTAAGTTGAGTTT
Source organism: Dicrurus megarhynchus (assembly GCA_013399195.1). Taxonomy (NCBI): domain Eukaryota; kingdom Metazoa; phylum Chordata; class Aves; order Passeriformes; family Dicruridae; genus Dicrurus; species Dicrurus megarhynchus. The sequence goes on from VXAD01009407.1 coordinate 1,694,735, forward strand.
CCTTCAGTGACTCACTTATCTGACCTGCTGAGTAACAGATCATGCTGAAATTCTCAAACCAGAAAGGCCAACTGTTAGATCATAATTAAAATTAGGTAGGATGAAATACACCTCACTTTTTACATTCTCTCTCTCCCTCTCTCTCTTTCTCTTTTTTCTGGAGCCACAGAATAGCCTGGTGTGAACACAACTGTGTGTGTTAAAAGCACAGGTTCAAACTTCAAAAATCCCCTAGTGTAGAGTGACTCAATTTTAATTTTCTTACCACTGGAAAACCTATTTCTGTCTACTTACCATTAAAGAGAGCAAATGGTAGCTGACTCGTGGTAGATCCTATTCTCACTTGGGGTATTGCAGATGAGCTCTAGTCATAGTTTGTAACCTTTTTGCCAGCTCACTCTGCTTTAACACAGATGTTTCAGGGTTCCTCGCTTATCTATTTGGCTCCTCCAAGTTATTGTGTGTTTTGTTTTAAGTGAACTTTGCATCTCTTTGAAGTGGTCAGGGAAATTGGTGTAACTTTATTCGTAACTTAAAGTTCACTTGAATGTTCTGTTTTTGTCTTGTTCATAATGTCATCTGTCCTCACATTGCCTGCTTCAAATCTTTTTCCCCTTCTGCAGGAGAGGTTTTGTGTTTGGACTCTGGAGTGCCTGTGCATCTGTGGGAAATATCCTTGGGGCATTCCTTGCCTCCTGCGTTCTCAAATATGGCTATGAGGTAGGTGTTGCTGCCCGGCTTCTAGCTACACCTGCGTGTCTGAATGGGTTGTGAGACACTGGTTTCTTATCCCATCTTTGACAGGCAACAGCCTCATGTGTCCAATTTCATCTTCCTGAGTTCTGTGGAGGTAAGCAGTAGGCAGAGTAGAAAGGCTATTCCTTTCCTGACTCTTCCAGACTGGGAGAAATGAGCCTGAGACTCCTCTGTAAATGGGACTGATGTTACTGAGGAGCTCTAGTGCCACATTATACCTTCTTCTGATTTGGGTGGCTTCAGGTGCTCTTCAGAGTCATTCAGCACAGGTTCTCAGTTGACTGGAGTCACTGGAGCTGGAAGGGCATGGAGGCATAGCTGCTGTGACTGGGAAGAGGCCAGGCTGTCCTGTGGCAGTGGACAGCTGAGCACAGGGAATGAGAGTGACCCAGCATATCTCGCAGCATGGGGCCTCTGAGGACAGGCTGGCAGAGCTGAGCTGGTCACTCTGGACATCAGAAGGCTTAGGGTACCAAGAGCAGCCATCCAAAGCCTGGGAGGAGATTGCTGAGAAATCAGAGCCAGGCTTTTTCCTGGACTGCACTGTGAGAGAGTGAAAAAGCAGTGAGTATAAAGTGAAGCAGGGATGGTTCCAACTGGGTGTTTGGAAAACTGTTTTCCCATGATGTATGTTAAGCAATGGAAAAAGGGGACAGAGCCTGGAGGATATGTCTTTGGAGGATTTCAAGATCTGATTGACTAAAGCTCTGAACAACCTTGTCTGAATTTGGTGCCTGACCCTTCTTTGAGCAGTCCCCTCCAATAGAGCTGGATCTCTGGTTGTGTTGGCTCAGCTGCTTCCTCACTGCTGTCACCTCAGTTCAGATAGGCCTAGATAGGACCCAGTCTGTTCAGGACATGCAGAGATCACTTGTTTCCAAGTGTTACGGATGCAGTCTGGGTTGTTGTAGCTGTGTTTGCTCTCTGATGAGGTTGGAACATAAAGAAACCCTCATTAATGAGGGAGGTGTGTGTGACTGAAAGTGCTTTAAAGAAGAATGCTTTATTTATTTCTCCTCAGTATGCTTTCTTGGTGACTGCCTCAGTGCAGTTTGCTGGAGGAGTCATTGTGTTCTTCGGGCTCCTGACATCGCCGAAGGAAGTGGGTGAGTGGAAGAGCTGTGCTATTTCAGTCCCTTCATGGAAAGCAGAGCTGCAGCTTTCCATGTAGTACTCCTCATTCTGACAGCATTTATCCTCAGGGCTCTTACCAAATGGTCTTGCACCTTAGTGCATTTAATGGAGCAAATGCTTTACTTGCCAAGATCACACTAAATGCTGCCATGCATCATCTGAATCGGGTCTGGATATTTTTTAAAAGCAAAATAAAATGGCCTGGCTCTAACATCTCCATTAGGATATGCCTAATTATCAGTTTTTCTTCACCTGAAACATCAGTATTCGTTAAAGAAACAGCAGACAAACTGATAACTGGCTATTGTAGGAGAAAACTATGGCAAGCCTTAACCGTGCAAAGGGAAGCGAAAGTAGTTTTGGTCTGCAGGACTCCCACAGACAGATAAATAACTCTTGGGTTGGATGTGTTTCTTCTCTAAGAAGGTGGCAGGCAAGTCAGAGTGTAACAGGAAAACAAAAGAACTTTGGGGCTTTGACAGGGCCGTGGAGGAGGTTTCCCAGGTGCCTGCAAAGGCTGTAAAGTTGGTAGCACTAAAGCTGCCATAAAGAGCGCTCGTAAGAGTGCTCTGCATCCCGGGAAGCACAATGCAGTTCCCAGGCCTTCTGTCCCAGCAAAGGCGTGAACAGGCAGCAGGTGTCTGTGTCCCTGCTGCTACACTCAGCCTCCACACTCGAGGGAGGTGGCACCCAGGAGACAGGGCTGAGGATCCCAACCCCTCAATAAGGGGGGAAATGCACTAATTTGTTGTGTCTTCCAACTAATGGCCAGACACTCAGAGCAGACAAAGCCGACGCCAGGATCAGACAATACTTTCAAGAGCCCTAGAAGACAAGGGGTAGAAACTGGCGGCACTGCAGAACACCATCTAGAAGAGTTTCTAAGCCAAAGGAGAATGGAGGTATGGGAGAGCAAGGGAATTGCTAGAAGGTAGAATTGCTTAAAAGAAGTGAGCATAGCTTTAGAGTGGGAAGAGGGTGAACAGGCTGTGGTCCGTTTTTCCTGTTGCTTATTCCTTGTAAAACTTAGGCCTCCCTGAGCTTGGAGCAGATGAAGATGAAGCCAGTGTGGAAGAAGATGCCAACAGACCTCTAATGGGCAATGATGATGTAGATGATGATGACCGGAATTACTCCATTCAAGCAACTGACAACGACAACCAGCCCAGGGCCATTGGCTTTTTCCAAGCTTGTTGCCTTCCTGGTGTAGTACTGGTGAGGACACAGATTCTTAAGTAAGAGCTGACTTACCTGTTAAACATAAAGCTGGCTTTTTGCGTTGTCAGGATTTGTTCACATCATTGTTAATATGTTGACCATATGTTGTGGTGGTTGGCATCTGACGTCTCACGCTGTTAAAATGTTGGGGTTGGGCCTGTTATCCTTGTGTGCATGGATGAGACTGTCTGGGTGTGTGGTGTGTGTTGCTCTTCCCATCCTGCTTCATGGAGTGCATGTAATGAGCCAGGGAAGGGCGGCAGAGGTCCTGCCCTTCCTGCTGTGAATTTGGAAGGGAGTCCATGAGCAAAGGTGGCTGTAGGATGCTTCCTTGGTAAGATAGATGCCTGCCCTGAGGAGTGGGGTTCTCACTCCTAACTGAGCATCACACAGAGCTCTGTGGCACTGATACTGAGATTTGGGGTTTTTTAGTTATCTTAAAGCAGAGAGCTGGCCTGAAAAGCCTGAATCAGCATGATGTGACATCTGGCAAAGTGTGTGAGATTTCTTAGGAACAACAGGAAACCAAGGCCTGGTGATGCAGTTTCCACTTATCTTTGTCCTGACCCTTGAAAACTTGTGCTTCTGTATCAGCAGTATTGCCCAATTCACGTTCAGCTGAAAAGTTAACCTGTCATTAAAAACCAGTGTTAACCTTCTGCGTCTGTGGGCTGTCCCCTCTGAGTACTAGAGCCAGTACAAGAAAGGGGGCAGAGTGGATGGCTCAGCAGAACAGTGGGAACTGTCTGGATTTGTCATGGAGCAGAACTACCGAATGGGCAGTGTTCTCAGGTACCCTTAATGAGCAAAGCAGTTGGCTGTTGTGATTAAGGCAACAGAAAATCTAGAAGGGATGGGTGGAAATCTAGAAGTGTCAGTGTGTCGAGTGCAGGACAACCCCAGTCCTGTTGTTAAGGCCTTAGTTGAGGGGTGGCAAAAGAAAGCAAATCCATCTTGAGTTCTTTCCTTCTCTAGTAAATGCCTCACACAAAATGTTAGTGGTGGCATCTGCCTCAGTTGATGTGTGACCTTTTTCACTGGCCTGGGCAAAAGGAGATGGCAGCAACTGAGGTTGCTGGCTTTGGACTTTGGGTTTTGAGGACACGTTCCACACCCTAATCCAGCAACCTGAACACCTCTGAGTTTTATCTGATGTCAGATTAGTGCCCAGCCAAACAGGGATACCATGTCAGGTTGGTGAGAGACCAAATACTGAGAGAATCTGCAAAGCCTTGTCAAGATTCTACAAAGAATTTATTTGACATATTTTTTTCTGTAGCTTCTCTCATCTCCTGCTGAGTGATACGGTGGAAGAGTTTTAGTACAGACAGCTCCTCTGAGCCTCTAGGGAATTCAGTGTTTAATCACTCAGACAATCTGCTAGACAGTTTCTTAGTGCGTTGTAATAAATATCACTTTGTACAGTGCACTTTTCACACCCAGAGGCAGGAGAACCCTACCAAACATCCCCATGTCTTCCATGTATGGTGGAAATTAGTTTGTGTCCTGTAAGAGTGAAAAAGCATTAATAATACAGCTAAAACATCTGTATCTATTAAAATAATATAAATTCAGAAGAGATGATTTTATGGAGTTTAATATGTAAAAAGATCTCCTTTTTGAAATTCAAAATCAAGTGCCCATATGCACACAGTCTCAAAGGCCGTGCTTTAACACCTTCATCCTTGTTTGCCTCTTCAAATGGGCTCTTTGAACTGCCGTGTCGGTGTTCATCAGGCGGCTTTACGGAAATAGGGTCACCTGTCCCTCCGCATGCTGGGCCAGCAGTCCCTGAGAACTAATCTTTGCCACACACATGAAGGCTCTGAAGGAGGACATCTGCTACCTAAGGACAAATTGAGCCCAGCAGCCAGGAGAAGGAGGTTGTCTCAGCTGTTGGGTTTGGAGGCCTGTGCTCAGCTTTGGCCAAACCTTTCATCCTGTGTCCTGGAATACCTGCCTGGGGGTTACGGATGGAGCTTTCTCTTCTGATGCTGTAAGCAGATGAGCCTTCTGAGCAGCACAAGGTGGCACAGAGGAAACCACTTCACATAACTTTTCTCAGCGTGATGCACAAATGACTAACTCTCTAGCTTGTTTCATGTCACGTGGTTGGCTCCCTTCTCTTCAGAAGGTGAATTAAATTTTCTTCATTTTTCTTGAAGCCTGTTGTCATCTACTCTCAAGATTACACTGAAAGTGTTTTAACCCATTGCGTTCAGTGATAAAAAAATAACCTTCTTGACAGTGATTTTTGTATGCCTGGGTTCCCTTTGATGTTCAGCATTAAGCTTTCATGATGCTGCCTTCTTACATGAAATTCAGAAGCGCTTTCCCCTGCAAGCTTTAGCTGGATCCAGAGCTTTATGGGAATAAGCAGAAGTGCTGTTTGCATTTCTCAAGTGCTAACTGCTCGCTGGCCCTCTCTTTGTTCCAGTACTCCTTGGCCTATGCCTGCTTGAAGCTGGTGAATTACTCATTCTTCTTCTGGCTGCCCTTCTACCTCAGCAACAACTTTGGATGGAAAGAAGCAGAAGCTGACCAGCTCTCGATCTGGTATGATGTGGGAGGAATCGTAGGTGAGTGAGCAGGGGAGTGACATCTTCTTGCAGCTGCGTCCATAGTGTTTGAGAATGAAAGACAGTGAATGCAGCCAGAGCAGCGGTGTTCAGTGGGATGTAGCTGTTCACTCAATGTAGGAAAAGTCTGGTTATGTATGTGGCTGCTTGGCTTTTTTTTTTCTTAAGCACAAAGTAGACGACCCCCTAAAGAGTTTACATTTAACTGAAGGGCACTGTCACACTCCTGAAAATTACCCCCAGCTGGCACTTTTCTTCACTGAGTAGGACTTCTTGAAAAGTGCTGTGTACAAAATGGGCCCCCTGCTTGCTGCTTCCTTTCTGACAGGTACCCTCGGGGAAGATTTAGATCTGGGCTCAGTGGGTTCTGTACTGTCCTGTCTGTCCTGTGTTTTTAAGGACAGACTCATTGCAGATCTCAGCAGAGCAGGCACCAACTGTGTTATGTTCAGAAATTAAATGTAATTGTTCTTGTTTCTGCTGGCTGCAAAATCTGACCCGGTTCCTCCAGAATAAAGAATATATTGTATATGTGTTTAGATTTCCACTCTCCTGTGCTCAGGTGCTTGCTTTATTCCCCTGTCCAGTTAGCTTTCCTATAATAGATGTCCTCGTTTGGGTCTGTTCAGGGTCAGTGTTTTTGCCTCTGTGGCCTTTTCTGCATTAGGCTTTCTCAGCATTCTGGCTGAACCAGCAGAGCAGTTCCTGCAGAGGTAGCAATGGTATGTAAGGTGATTTTTATTAGCCTTCAGCATTTGTTGCATTCAGTTGCACCTGCCCTAAGTAGGTGAGACAGCAGGGAATGTGAGGCCCCTGTGTAATAGTGTTTTCCCTGTGAGAAAGAGCTGCCTGTTCTTGCACATTCAGTTAAAGGAACCAGCCACAGTGTTCAGATTACTTAATCCAGGGTTGTGGTGGTTGTAGAGCTGTGATGGTCCTATAGGGGAAGAGAAAGGAAAGTAGGAGCATTGGCTGGTTGCATGCCAGAAAAAAAGAAGTAATACATTCCCAGTAGAGCACTATGAGTAGTTTTCCCTGCTGTATCTGAGACACTTAAATTTACTGTTGTCTCTGTGTCCTGGGCAGTAAGGGCAGGAAGCTTAGCTCTCAGGATTTTAGAGGGAATGTGTATTGATGAGGAAGCCGGAGGCCACTGCACTCAGTGAAATGAGCTTTGTTCAAGGTGTCAGCATCCTGAGCCTGACAGTGATTTTTTTTTTTTTTTTTTAAACAGGTGGGACTATCCAGGGCTTGATTTCTGATGTGCTGCAGAAGAGAGCCCCAGTGCTAGCAGTGAGCCTGCTCTTCGCTGTGGGCTCTCTCTTTGGATACAGCCGTGAGTATGCGTGTGCTGCGCAGGGATAAGAGGTTCATTCAGTGCTTCCTAGAGAGAGCCAGAGTACAGCCTGTTCTCATTATGTTTTCTGGTCTTGGAACTGCTTCTGGATCAGAATGGTGCCTTTTGATCTATTTTGCTCAAGTGTGGCACAGCGCAGAAAGAAATCTGTTCTCTGGTTAATGGGGTGGAAATGAATTCTCTGAGTGGCTGGATTTCCCTATAGTGGTGAGTTCTGGTACTGATCCTTCTGGTACTGATCCTTCCCCAGTGTTAGTGAGATTTTTGGCATTGTCATTGTGTCAACACCATAATTGGCAGAGCAAGAAATCTCGGGTGCTTCCCTATACTATGAGGAAAGAGAATCTGTGGACAGATCTGTGCTGGAGTATATATACACTACTCAGAGGCAGGAGAAGCTCTTAGACTTCACTACTTACACTTCTGTAAGTGGTAAAATTGGAGAGTTTCTGCCTTTTTTATGATAGATTTAGTTCTTGGTGTCTGGCTATTGAAAGAAATCTCAGGAAAACAGAGTGTAAGGAGATGGGAAGATGTAATTCCTGTGAAACATCTATGAAGCACTTCTAGGGGTGACAGGTATGTGTCTTCAGACAATGTCCTGTGGTATCAGAGTGATTTAACTCACTGGGATGCTGTTTCACTTCTCTGTGTATTCATCCAAAATGGGTGGTGGTCCAGACAGACTTTTATAGAGCACTCTGAGATCTGTGGGTAGAAATCTCTGCCAGAGCTGGACATGAGAAGTGTGGCTTTTGGAAGCATGCAGGCTTCCTCAGATAGTCTTGAAGTAAGGTCAGTAAGTTATTATCATTGAATAGCAAGGATTGAGTTTGGTGGAGTTTTTGTAGGCTCTTGTGCTAACTCATTGCTTTAAAAAGTGAATTGGAAGTAAACATGAAATTATTGCTGATGAGGTTTGAAGTTTGTACTAGACAGCAGAGCAGCCAGAGCACCAGGTGCCTTGTGCTTAACTCAAAATGTGCTACTGTCCAGACAGATACAGAAGTCTCAGGTGATCCAAAGTTCCTGCAGTGTGATAATTCAGCTTCCATCAGCCAAAACAGGAAAGCTTGTTATGCCCTTAGTGTGTTGCACATGAGTGATAATGACCTGAGAATCTGTGAGGAGGATGCACTTGCCTTGCACAGTAACTCACCATGTGTGGGCCCTGAGTGGAAGTGAGTAAGGAATTCAGGTGATGCCTGGAAGTGAGGTATCAGGGAAAACTGTCTGAAAAGCACTGAGGGACTGTAATGGGAAACTAACTGCATGTACATGTGCTGCTGGAAAGGCAAGGAGAACCTGTAGATGCTCAGACATGGCTTTGTAAGGAGGAATTAGGATATGGGGGTTTGCATGTTTTGCTTTATTGTGCAGCACTGTTTGGGAAGTTGCTGGGTTACTACCTCCAGGTCCAATCTCTGTACTTAAAAAAATGTTTTGGAAAATGGAGAATGAGTGAAAGGGCTGATTCAAATGCTGAATGCTTTATGATGAGAGAGTTTGAGCTGAGTCTGACTTTGCCAGAGAGACAGATGAAGGTTTCTCTTACTACTCAAGTTTATTTATGCTCACCTGGCCTTTCTCTTGCAGGTTCCCCAAACAGCAAACCTATCAATGCTGTGATCATGGCAATTACAGGTAATTTCTCAAAAGCCACTGTTATGCTGGTAGACATCTAAATCCATTGCAGAACAATCAGTAACACGGGTCAGGTGGTGGTAAGGTGTTTGTGTGTGCTGCCATCTCTGATGATTTTGCAGAAAGGGTGAAAACTGGGGCCCAGTTTCTGTTACTTGTGGAAAACAGCTGTAGGAAAACTGCCTTAGAGAGGGAGGTATAGAAGACAGACTGTATAGAATGATGGCCTGGAGCTGAGGGGATCTGCCTTGGCTCAGTATGATGGAGGTGGATTTATGCCAAAATACCGGTGATCTGGTATCTGAGGAAGCAGGTATATGGCAGAGTCATGAGCTGCAGCTCAAATTTGAGGGTGTTTGTCAGAATCCTAAATACCCTATGTACTGTGAGAGGTCACAAGCTTTTTGTGCCACCACACATACTGTGCTGTGTTATGGAATTAAGCCTGCATGAATAGAGCCTTTCTTTCCCAACACTCTTATTTCAGAACTCTCTGTCCTGTTGTTGTGGGTCCTTTTTTTTTTTTTTTTTNCCTCCTCCATGAACTGTTGGAGGCTGAGGCTGTAACATGGGGGTATGCTACTCCAAAGTAATTAAAATGTTCTTGTTGGCTATTTCTGTGTGGGTACTCCAGATATTCAGGGTGTTCCATGACTGTATGTTCCAGGTACCCCTCTACTTGTAGTTAGGCTCTGAGCACTGTCCCTAGACTTAATTCTTGTATTGCATGGTAGAAAATCTGTGTTTTGAAGGTGTTTTGTTGAGAATCCATCTGAGTATTTGTTTTGCACCAAGGCTGTTGCTTGTCACTTTCAGGGTTTTTCATCGGGGGCCCCTCTAACATGATCAGTTCTGCAATTTCTGCTGACCTGGGGCGTCAGGATCTGGTGAAAGGCAGCAGCGAGGCTCTGGCAACAGTCACGGGAATTGTGGATGGAACAGGCAGTATTGGTGCTGCTGTGGGCCAGGTGAGGCTGCCAAAGGAAAAGAGAGGTTGGGGGAAGAAGAAAAGTGTCTGTTGTGGTTACAGATGTTAACACATTCCTCAATCCAGAGTTGTATGGGGAGAGAAAGAGAGGGTTGGGGATTTTTAAAAATAATTACTTAAGGAACAACCAAGGGACCCTGTCTGTTCTAACAAAGTTTCTGGTGGAAACAATGTAATTAAGAACTAAACTAAGTATTAATAGTGCTAGTGTTCAGGCACTTCTGTAATTCAAATTAATTTTAGAGACTTTCGTATCCTGAACTTCAAAAAGCTTCGCAAAGAGTGAAAAAAATATTTTGAAGTTGGAGATTTTTTGTTTTGAGGTGATAGGAAAACCTTCTCTTACAGAAAAGTGTGTCTCTATAACTGAGTAAAATTGGAATACTTATTATGAATGTTACAGTGTTCATGAAGTGATTTAAAATTTGCTCTTATTTGTGCTTTCTGTGGATATCTTTTACACCTTGTAAATCCAGCCCCACTTGCTTCAATAGTCCTTACAGTATGCTGCCAGAGGTCTGAGGACTAGAGTGTTGCAGAGGAGGAAGCTGACAGTGTGCCCACTGGGGATGTTTTCTTCTCAAATACAAGCGCTAGCTACGTGAAAGAACACAGTGGTGCTTTGGGGAGGATTTAGTAGAGAGATTGGAGCCATTTCTACTCCAGGCATCCTCCAGTGGTGGTAAAACACCAAGGATGCAGGCAGGGCATGCGAGTTCCTTTTCTAGAAAGAGATTTGGATTTGTGCTTGCCATTGATTGCCTGATAAATACAATCATTCAGTCGCTCTTTTGTGGGATAGATGCTGCTTATCTCCTCTGACCATGGAAAATTACAAGTGCTTTGAGGACATGTATAAGTGCACTGTTACACTCAGTGTTCTTCTGGCATCGTCTCAGTGTTTTTGTCTTCCCACACACATACCATCCAAACTCACGTCATCATAAAAATTGGGTCTTTGGTTCTGAGAGATTCCACCTGCCTCCCCTTCCAGCACTGCCTTTATTCCAGCAGAGACAAGCACGACGTCATTCCGGGGGTGTGTGAATAACAGCAAGCGCACAATGAGCGCGTTAGAAATTCAGATCCTGTTCTGATACACCCAGAAGTGAAGAAGGGAGGCCCTTGTGCAGCATCTGAATATAAATCTGCTAATAAGGGATACATTTTCTTGTGTGGCCTGGGCTGCCCAATTGAGCCAGGATGCAGCTCAGAACAGAGGGTAGGCTCAAGTGTCTTGCCTAGATGAAGGGTTAAGTAGTTGACTAGTTGCACAGCTCTTGAAAATGTGTGCTCTGTAATTCAGAAGCCATTCTAGAGCTTTTAGTTCTTCTGAGAGTACTTACATCCACTTATGTCCCAGCGTTCCATGCAGAAACCTCGTATTCAGCAGAGTCAATTTGTCACCCTTTGAAACTGTAGTTCAGTTCTGTCTTTGTGCTGCTCTGAGTTACTGTAAAGCTTCAGGATGGCGTCTCTGCTTTGCTGAAAGTGTGGGTTTCATACAGAAAAAGGCTGCTGTCCTGAGTCATCTCTTCTGACAGGAAAAGATCAGTTGGAAGATTTTGTGATCAGCTCTGTGTAGAGTGCCAACAGCCCACAAAGTCTAGAAAATGAAAGTGTTATGCCTGAAAGTCATGCTTATCTCCCCAGTTTGAATAATATTTTTTTCATTTCTGTTTAGTATCTAGTGTCTTTGATCCAGGAGAACCTGGGATGGATGTGGGTTTTCTATTTCTTCATTCTAATGGTAAGAAATCACCTTTTAAAAAAATTCTTTGTCGAAGCTCAATTTGCCATAGGAGGTTTTTCTGAGAACCTGGGAATTGTGCCTTGTGATACCATTCTCAAAGGGGCCTGTGGTGTGTCTTTGCCTCGGGTTGTCTAAGTCAGGTGGGTTCATTTTGGATCCTTTAAAGTCATGTTACCCAACAGGAACTGAGATTGTAGCAGAGACACAAAAATACTTGCCCAAAAATACCTGTATGCATTTCCTAATCATACCACCTGACTGACTTCCAAGGCTGGACTTCTCCCTCCTGTATCTCCACGATATGTAGTTTTATCAGAGAGCTGAAGTGAAGCTGCTTCTTTGTTAGGTCTTGAAGATTAGTGGAAGGAGTGATGAGGGTATTGAAACTAAACTGAAAATGCCTCGCCCCTGTTTTGCTGCTGGGGCAGAGAACTGTGGAGGCCCTGATGTCCACTCAGCATCACCACAGCGGTGAACGCTGCACAATTCACTTGGTCTTCCCTGTTGGAAGTGCCAGGAGATGTCTTTGCATCTGTGCTGAGAAGGGAGAAGGCCACTTTGGTAACCAGCAGGGGTGGCGAGGTGGAAGGTCACTGAGGAGCTGAAGAGCTCATCTTTATGAAAGGGTGATCATGACAGCTGAAATTGTATGAGCTTTCCTGCAAGCTCAATCCTTCCTCTGCTGTGCCACTCTGTCATTCCTTCTCTTAGCCTGTGTCTTTCTGGGATGGCCTTGGATGCACGTTGGAGCAGGGGTGGCTGCAGCTCTGGTTGCTCTGTGCTAAGTGTCCTGGATTTGCTTCTTTCCACAGACGAGTTCAACAATCCTGTTCATTTCACCGTTGATAGTGAGGGAGATAAGGCTGCTGCTGCACGAGCGGCGCCTGCGGATGCTGGCAGAGTGACTTCTGCTCCCCTCTGGAAGGACTGCTGTATGGAACTGACAGCTGGGACACTCATCAAAACCCTGGGAGGCTTGTTTGTTACATCCTCCAGGTTTGGACCGATTCAAAATGACTCCACAAGACTTGATTGACTCGCCTTAGGCGAGCTCAGTCGTGAAGTACCAAATACCCGTCCTGAGACCACCCGTGTCACGGAGCTGCTGACCTAAGCCAGACAATCCACGGGACTGACGGATTGTCCCAGCCTCCAAGACTTCCATGCCAGCAGTCACACCAGGGTCTTCTGCTGGGTGTCTCATTCCTGTACCTTTTCTTATTTATTTCTGGATGTGCTGACCAAAGTCAGCTGTTTGAAACTGACGGTTTTTGGGAGGCTGTCTTGCAATGAATCTTGATGCTCTTTTGTGCTGGTGAAATCATACAGTGCAGTTCATGGATAGTCCTAAATTTAAGATCACCTTAGCTTTTAGAAAGGGCAAAAATAATTATTTGGAATTTACGCTGTCCAGTTGTTTAAAAACTGCTGTTGCTAAATCTCTGCACAGATGGACCTCTGCTATCCCCTAGTTATTAACTGTTACATATTCCAGTAGAGTCACATGGAGAAGTTACCTCTGTATTTGTTTTTAACATTTTTTAATAACGTTACTAATCTCTGAGAAACGAGATTTCATTTTTTTTAAACTATTGAAGCAGACAAATGGCGTGCAATACTTTACTGTAATCTCTGTAATAAGCCTTAGTTGGTCCTTTGTGTCTAAAGGATCCTTGAATGGCTTCAGGGATCAGTAATGGGACACAAATACTTTCACTACTGCTTTGTTTATTGAACCTGATCAATACTGACCAAAATGGGTGTGAGGTGACCTTCTGAAGGAAACTGGTGTCACTGACTTCATACTCCTTGGGCAATTGCTCATCTCTAGCAAAGAAGGATCAGAATGGAATTAAAGGAATTTAAGGGACCTGTCTGCTCTCAGACATGGGCTTCCAGACAGGGACTGAAGCGTACTCGTGGAGTAGCATTAATGAGCAACTGCTGCTGTCTTCCCCCATGCTCCTGTGGCTATGGCTGCATAGGGGACCTCAAGCTCAAGGGTTTGAAAGCTTGAGTTGTATCTTGAAGGCTGCAAGTCTACCTGCAAGCACTAAAAACAAGTGGCTGCACTTGTTGTGGTGTTGTTGGAGTGCTTTGCAGTGCTGTGGTAAGCAGGGTGACTGACTGACACATCTAACATTTGTTGGTGATCTTAAAGGGATCACTGAGTAACTTATTAAAAAATTGCTTTGTGTTTATGCCTTGATGTTTTATTGCAATAGGTCTGTGTTAACCTGCAGAACTTGTGAGCAAAGACTCCGTCCAACTAGTCAGCAATGCCTGGATGGGGGTGGGGAGCAGCAAAATTGTTGGAGCTGAGGATTTGAAACTTTTTAAATGGGAACAGTTGCCTTTTCAAAATGTACAGTGATTTTATTTTATTTTTTAATTGATGAATGTCAATTTTTAGTCATGTGTTGATTGTAATGAGTGGAACATCATTAGTGCCTTACGGTTTTGCAGTTTTGAAGAGTTGCTTGGTGATTGCTGCTTCTGCAGTTATATCTCCATGCACAGCTTTGCTTAATGTGGAACTCAGTTGCTCCATTTTATACTTTCTTTGAGTCTTTCTCTCTGGGTGGAGGTGATTGTTGCATCTTTTTGTTAACCCTCAGAATATTTCAGTGCTTGGGAAAATTATGCCATTAAGCTGATACGGGACCTGAGTCCTGTTCTTGACTCTTCTCATTCCTGTTCCAATTTTTGCCTGTATAATTAGAGCAGGAGACTGGGAATCTATCATCCTGCTCTCAGAATTATGCCCTGGGGTTAGTGTTCACATCCCAAGCTACTCATTAGCCCCTGTACAAATAGAATGAAAACTCCCTGAAATTTAGTTCTAAAATTGATGGCGGCACCGTTTGCCCCAGCCACGGCGTCTGAGAATCTCTGGTTTCAAATTCCAACCTGGATGAACTTTTTGGCTGCCTCTCTGGGCAGCAGATAAGCTTCTGATGAAAGGTGGGGTGGGAAAGGGATGTTGCTGGGGTCGTGGGGAAGGAGAGGCCGGCCCCTGTAACAAATGGCTTCCTGTAAACAGTTCTGTCCCCTCTTGAGAAGTGTCAGAAGTGATGGAGCGCCGAGCCCAGGCCGCCCAGCCGCTGCATCCGAGCGTGCGGCACTTTGGGGCCACCCGCAATTAGTGAGGCGTGCCTACGGCCGCAGGATTGCTGCTGTTGTTGTTGTCCTGGATTTTCAGTTCTGTGTATTTCTCCAAGGTGCTCTGAAGGAGAAAGGTTTTCAATCTGATCTCACGTGAATAAACATACTTCAACTTGATCTGGGCTAGTTCTGTGTGCTTTATTCCACTCTCCCCAGTGCGGTTCTGCTGAGCGTCCTCCTCTTCCTCCTCCTCACAGGTCTGGCTCTAGCAGCTGCTTTTCACTCAACTTCTGTGAAGGTCTGAGCCTTGACTAGTGCTGAAACCAAACCCTCATCCCAGCCTAGAAGAGGACCATGTTCCCAGGGCTGCAGTTTGGCACTCTTCCTGATCAGGCTCACAGGAAGTTTTGTGCGAGTCTCCTAACAGAGATGCCCATAATGGTATAATTAACAGTCTTAAATAAAGGAACCAGACCATATACTTGGTTTTACTAATTTATTTCTTTGTTGATCTGCATGTAGAAGTCAGGTGTTCTTCCCCTGGAATTAAATGTACCACGTGCCTGTGGGCCCTGCTGTGCCTTGTCTCCTGTGGCTTGTTCCTTTAAACATGAATTCACATCTTTGCTTAGCTGTGTTTAAATGGACACAGTGGGGAACTTGGGTAATTGTGTTTGTGTTTTATAGTTTACATTAAATTCTGAGTTGAGCGCAATACCAGACCACTGGAGAAACTCCTGTGCCTGCGTGTTCTGGTCCCTCAGCCCTGAGTAGTTTGGTGGTGCTATGATGCTATTCCTCAAGAAACCTAACAGTTCATATTTTTACCCCTTCTCTGTCACTTTTTTTCCCACCTACTCATCAGGAACTTTCCAGCCTACTCTGGAAGTACTCTGAGGAGTAGAGCTTTGCCTGAGTCTCTGAAAATGCTGACGGTAGCTAACCCCATCACCACCGCTGTGACTGCCATCTCCAGAGCCGAATGTGTGGGCAAGCAAAAGAGGAGGAATTGCTTAACTTCAGAAGTGCAAAGGAGATGCATGAGGAACTGATCTCTGAGGGTTTTAGACTGAGCACCAGGATGTGACAGACTGACCAAATTTCTATTGAAAGAAAAGCTGTGCTTCAGCCCCATAACACTTGTCTGTGTCAAGGAAAGGCCTTGCAGTAGATGCCCTACAAGCAATGCTGCTGCGTCCTGGTTTTCTTGGAAGTCTGGAACCCAAAAAGTACGGATGTCTGCCAGGTGGGTACCACAGTGCTCTCCAAAGCGGGGAGAATTGACCTGCTGCCCTGAGTGCTGGGCAACCTTACAGAGCACCTGGGCTGCTTGTCCTCCCCAAACCCAGGAGAGCAGCTTTCCCTTCTGCAGGAGAGTGGGAGGAGAAGCAGCAGCATGCTTTAGGGGTTGTTTTCTGCCAGAGGGAAAAGGAGAAAGTATTTTGAGATAGTCCCACAGACCTCACCAGCACTGGCTGCTCAGGGATGTCTCGGATACACTGCTCTTTGGTTACTCTCCTTGTAATTTAACCCTCCGTCCAGCTGTGGCCAAAGTGCTCTGCCAAACCTGTTTGAAATGTCTCCCCTCCTTCTTTTCTAGGTTCTTTTCTAACTAGAATTGCCTACAGGGATGTTTTGGGTTCTGTATTGCAAAAGTTTTCTAAGGCACAGCATGCCCACCTTCCTGCATCTTTGTCAAGCCTTATCTAATCCTTTTAGTAAACAGCCTCCCGCTTGCAGGAGGCTGTAAATACAAGCCCTTAGGACGCTGTGTGAGGCTGGACTGGGGCTCCCTGTGCTATGTACATGCCCATGAAAACATCCCCCATCCCTGGAAGTGTTTAAGCCCAGGCTGGATGGGCTCTGAGCAATCTGGTCTAGTGGAAAGTGTCCCTGCTTACAGGAGGGGTTGGAACTAGATGAACATTAAGGTCCTTTCTAACTCAAACCATTCTGAGATTGTGTTAAAGCCTCTCCAAAAGAGAGTTGCTGAGTACAAAGATGAATTAAGGCAATTACTGGGGACGTTTCTTTTGGTTCTCCTGCACTGGTGATGATATTTGTGTACATTTGGATCCCAGGAGGTTCTCTTGAAATGTCTCCTTTGTCCAGGGCTGTGACAGCAGGCGGGTGCAGTAGCCAAGTTGGAATGTACTCCTGGAGCAGAGAGCAAGCTTTGTTACTCTCTTGTAAAGTTTAAGAGTACTGCCAGGAGAAGAAAAGACTGCTGCTGAGAATGGAGAAGTCCAAGTAAACTATTTGGGGACAACCTATTTTGTTTGGGAATAGATTTTGAAGTGGCAGGTGGCAGCTGGTGGACTTGTAGGTGAGTTGGTGAAGTCTCTGTCCTCTTGGTGTTCTTCCCCGATTGTGAAGCAAAGGGAATCCATTTAACACCACCTCCTGTCCTTGAGGGCCACAGAAGTAGCAATAGAATTCAGAGTGTACCAGTGGAATGACAGCAGCTAAGGAGGAGATGACTTACATGTGCTAATTAAATCTTATTTCTTTATAAGGCAGTTAGCAAAATATTGGGGATTTGGGCTGGGTTGATTTCTCTGGGCTCCTGGATTCCAACACAAGCCCAGAAAACCCTTACACTGGGACGCCTATGCCCTCACTCCTTTTCCTGTTTGTCAGGTGGGACCCGTTTCTAGGAACTCACTCATCTGCTCTGGGGTGCACGGCAGAGAAAAGGCTGTTGGGCTGACAAGAGCTGGTACTTGCCTGCAGCGAGTGCCAAAGATGACAAAGCAATTGGGTTTCAGCCCAGTGCACTATCCAGCCGGAAGGATGGGAGTGTTTGAGAGGCAGTTTCATTGGGACTGGCTCAACTATCCTTTTATCTCTTCTTCATCCTCCTTGCTCTCTGCTGGAACTCCTGCATCCTTCTCGGAATAGTAAGGTTTCAGTTCTTCCAGTCAGTAGCAGGTTCAAACCAGGACTGCTTATCAAGTCATGGCAACAAGCAGGGCAGACCACAACTAGCAGCTGTGCTCGTTCCTGTGGAAGGCAAAGGAGCTGTTCCGTGGGGATGGATGCAAAGGTGGGAGCCCTGCCTGTGAGAGCAGTCCTGTGTCAGCATCAGGGACTTGGGAATCAGCCCACGCCCCCAGAACGTCTGGAGCTTTGTCTCTGTGTGTATCTCTGAAGCTCCCAGGCTCATTTTTAAACCCTGCCTTGGTTCTGTGTGCTCAGGTGGCAGCAGGGCTGGTTTCCCTGAGGGAAGGAGGAAGGGGAACACGGAGCCATGGCTCCAGCAAGCTGGGTGCCAGCCTGGTTGTGAGGGAATCTGGCCTTTGCTCCCAGATGGCAAAATCCCACTTGTTTTATGCACCTGGTTCCACTGAACTTCGTCACCTGCTTTGGCTGCTGTTTTGCCCTCAGTTGGATGAGTTGAATGAGGATCTCTGCCTGTCTTCTCCAACTTCATTGAGCACAGTTTTCTCAACTGCCTTCACTTCTTACACAGAAAGGGAGCAGGGAGTTGTTTTGGAGGGTTTATCACAGGACAAGGACTAGGTTTGCTGATTCTTTTCTCTTCTCTTCCTTATTCCACTGTTTCACCTCAGTTTACCTGTTTGACCTCAGATGTACAGGGCCATTTTTTCTGTCCCCAGCCTGTTTTCTTCTCTCCAGCCTTTGTGGTAGCTTGTCTCCAGGACCAGCGAAGGAGACAGTATTTTCTGTGCTAACAAAGTGAGCATTGTTGTAATGCTGTTGCAGAGTGGGTGGATGTGATTGCCGACAGACGTATTCCTTCTGCTGGGGTGTGGATCAAGGCTCAAGGTGACTTTATTCCTTCATAAATTCACTGACTTTCCCCAGGGAACTGAAGGGGCAGGACTGGGAGGGGAGAAGTATGATAAATGAACGTGTCGGAAGGAAATGCACTTACATAGGCCACGCTACCTAAAGAACAAATGTGCGCTCTGTGAGGAGCTCTCATCATTGCTTAAGGTACCACTCAGAGGGTTAAAAAACCCGGGAGGATGTTTGGCTGAGAAGTTGAGCATGGCTCCCTGCAGGCTGCTCTCCCAGTGTAATTGCCTGGGTAAGTGGATTAGCGAGCAGCAGCGTGGCTTGTTCGGGGTTAGGCAGGCTCTGAGGGAGGGAGCAGAGCCCTGTCCCTCACAAGAGGACAAGATGCAGGCAGCGCTGGCAGCGTTGCTCCCTTCCACTCGGTCGGACGTGTTCGATGCCGAAGGCTGTGGCTGGCGGTTGGCTGTCATTGCGGGGGCTCGCTGGGAGGGTCCCATGGAAACAGTTCCTTTCAGAGCTATCACTTGTCCTTATCTGCCGCGAGGTGGGTATGGTGACAGCAAATCACATCTTGGGACACTTCGTTGCCTTTGTTGCCATGGGAATCGGTGTCTTCCGCAGCTTTGTCTTCTGTGAAAAAAAGGGGGGTATTGTTACCTCCCCTGGCTTGCCCACCAAAATGTGCTGAGGGTGAGGGGGGGTTGTGGTCAGCCACAGAGCACTGGGAGAAAACCTCCATGCTGGGGACAGGCTGCGAGGTCACTTTGCTTAAAATCTCACCCAGCCACCAGGTCCCTCCGCGGTAGCTGCCACACCTGCGCTGTGGGGTAGGGATGCAGAGCACAAAGGGAGGCACACGGGCCCAGGTGGCCCTGCTCCACCAGCCCTGCGTGTCAGATGCTATCAGACCTTGCCAGAGAAACAGGGTTGGGACCTGCCCTCGCATCCACTCCGTGGTTAGGTAGAAGAATCTGGGTCGTGTCTGACGTGCCAAAACATTACATTGGTTCAAAAGCCTGGCATGGCCCAGAGATTCAAACATGGGAACTCAGATGGGGTCTCCTGCCTTTGGGGGAATTGTAGGGTATGGACAGAGGTGTACCGGATTTGTAGGAAAGCTACTGTGTTTTGTTTCCCTTCCTGGGTGACTGAGTAGCCCCAGCAGGGATGTGGGAGCCATGCAGCTGGTGCTTCCTTCACAACTGGAAGGTGAAGGCACTGCAGAGCCACTGAGGGGACCCAAGAATTTGCAACGAAGCAGGACCCCAGCTGGGTTCCTAACCCAGGATCTCTCCTGTGCTTCAGTTCATGATCAAGCCCTTTTGAGCGTGGTAGGGAGCTCCCTGTGTTTGTACCATACATCTCATCCCTTCCTCCCAGCCCACACTTGTGTCATTTCTTTAGAATTGCAACTGATCTCTATTTTAGTTACATTTCTAGTGTGGATTCCAATACTCAATTGAAAGGTGTCTATCTGCCCAAAACTCCTACGTAATACAGTGCTGGTGTTATTTCCCCTGTACTGAGGAACTGAGTCAGAGAGAGGCTAAATGACACATCTGAGGTTACCCAAAGGGGCTGAGAGCTGCTGGGAACTACATCTGGAAGTTCCTCTCACTGTTGCCAGAGCCCTCACCTCTTCTTATGTGGCACTGGATGTGCGGCATCGCCCTGCTCTGCCCCCAGCCTTTCATCTCAGCCTGGGCCCTTGGACTCTGAAACGAGCCATAAATACAATCAGCCCCTTTCAAGGGGAAGGAGTGATTTATCTCAAGCTCTAAACTTTTGGCAGTGGAATTAAAAGTTTGAACTAGTCTGTGCAAAAAACCCCACAGTTACAATCCAGTGCTTTTGCTTAGACTTTGTGCTGCTTCATGCTATGCAAATATACTTTTTAACGTTCATCCATTCAAACTAGAAGTGGTTAAATGTAGAAATATAGGTAAGAACTGTGGAAATCTAGAAAATACCACAGGAGTTTAACCTGGGATAGAAAGAAAATGTACCATTTTCTCCAAAGTGTGTGCAATTTTTTTAAATATAAAAAAAACCCCACCTGTGTAATAAGCTGTCTTGAGTTGTTCAAAATTGCAGGAAGTTTCACTTTCTAGTCTAAGAGATGCATGTTTCTATGCTTATTCTTTTGCATATGTATGAGTATATACACATGTATAAATACATGAAATGCTCACACTGTTGTAGCTCACACAGTTTTTCTATATTTTTCTCTCTTCAAATTCTTATTTGTCTTGCTTATTCTCTGAGGATATTCATCCCAAAACTCACTTTAACAGCAATGGGCTTCGCTTACAGCTTGAAGCTGTTTTTGTTGCCTTGGACCTCTGCATGTGATAGGGCTTCCTTGGAAGTAGTCACAGATATTGAAATAAAATGACGGGATAAAAACAATGAATAATAGAGGGTGGGCAACTACTGAGTCACCATGAAACACTGCCAATGGAACTTGCTGAGCTCCAGCTCGGCTTGGTCTCATGGCTGAGTTCTTCAAAATGTGCCACCACAGACAGCTGATGCAGCTAGCTAACCACAGGGAAATGGTACAGCTTCAAAGCTCTGGGAATAATAAAAGTCATGTCTGCCACCGTCTGCTTACTCACCCTTGAAACGAGCTGGTATGAAGGCAGCAGAGAGCAGTTTAGGCTCACAAACAGAATGACTCGCAGGCTGTGAAGTGTTAGAAATTAGTCATGTTCCAGTCTGTGTTTCTGAGTTTGCTCAGAGGTTGTCTGCAGTGCCTCGGTCTCTCCCTGCTGTCCTGGACATTGGGCAAGGCAGGAGAGGCAGGGAGTGATGGGGACAAAGGGAGGCCTCTGGGAAGGAAAACTAAGCCCTCTGATCTGCCCCACCACGCGTGGGGAGTGCACAGACCAGCGCTGGCAAACGGCCCTCCGTGCCAGCATGGCCGTGCCATTGCCTCTGGTCAGGGATTTGCCCAGCAAGGGATCAGAATTCCTGGTGCTGCCAGCAGGCAGGAATGATGGCGGTTGGGAAGTGTGTGGATGTGGCATTTGAAGGCACAAGGGGATGCTTTATTGGCATGGGCCTGCTCATTCGGTGCCTTCCCCAGTGTGGACAACTCCACAAGGTCTTTTACCTTTGCCAGAAGAAAGGAAGGGAAGGTTGCCCCATTGTTCTCAGGCTTCAAGCTAGCTTCCCCTCCCTGAAACTGTGGGGCCAGCGGGGGGCTGCTTTGGTGGTGTTTTTCTTTCATGAGTCCGAAGTGGGTTAGCTTGGTTTTCAAACACCTTCCTCCAGCCTTTCCTTATAGTACAGCCATATACTTCTGCTGGCAGGCAGTAAACCAGCAGTTAAATCCAAATCCCTTTCCGGCGGGCGCTGTGAACCCCCTGTCCCCCCTCCCCACTGCCTGGGGCTCAGCCCTGCTCTGCTGCTTTTGAAGACAGGCCTACAGAGGTGCATCCCCCACGGCCACAGAGCTTGCTGGAGGTGGGCGCTTGCTGGCTGCTGTGCCTAGAGCCCCGTTTAGCCCAGAGAGCTGCAGACACCATGGGACAAAGCCAGGCCCTTTCCTCCCCTTGTTCTGTCCCAGGAGCACATGGAGGCTGCTGGCATTCCCACTCGCTGTCCACGTGAGCGGAGACCTGTGGACACCCATCACACACGGGATAACAGCACCGAGGCAAAGTGCAGTGAGAAACAGCCGAGGGAAATGAACCCAGGGGTGGCACCGCGTTGTCCTCACTCTCCAAAACTCGGTGTCCAGTGCTCAGGGAGGGAACAACGATGTTGTGGTCGTGCTGGTGCCACATGGGGAATGTAAAGGGCCTGAGCAGTGGGTGGTCTGATTTGAGGGATGTGCAGTGCTGGATTTCCCCACGCACTATGGGTTGTAAAGCCTGCTGAGACAGCTGGGTGCTGCTGGAGCCCAGTTGTTATCTAATGCTTTATCTTTCTGCCCAGTACCAGGTCACAGGGGACACAAGCAGAGCAAGGGCAGAGCAGCAGAGGGGATGCCCACCCACCTGGCGTGTTCCCCTGGCACACCCACCGACAGATGTGGTGCTGCATGATCCCACCTGCAGCTCGCAGCTGTCATGGCAAGCAAACCTGGCTTTCAAACAAGAGCTGAGAAACAGTGACAAATCTGAGCAGAAGGGTGCAGTGGCTGTGTTTAACCCACAAGAGGCCACCTCGCAGGTGAGGGCAGCTCCCTGCTGTGGGGGCCTGCAAAGGGACCCCCTCCTGGGGCAGACCCGGTGCTGCTGGCACAGCCCAGAGCCCCGTGTTGGGTTGGGACTGCTTTAGTGTTTAACAAGCACGGGTGCACCTGTGCAGCACAGGCGGTGCAGCAGGAGGCCGGTGGCACTCAAAAGAGAAGGCGTTTTTACAACCCCTGCTGCAGGCGCTTTCTGAAATGTTAATGTCACATCACCTTGCTTCTACTTTCCTGAAGTGGCGAAGCCCAGCTCGAGTAAAAATCTTCCATTGGAGCTAATGAGAGCTGCACATATCAGTTCTTTCCAGCAGCTGGGAATTAATACAGAATATTTTATCCTTTAAAATACTGGGCAAACATTAACTAATCCGCTCAACACCCTTCTGGGATAGGTAAATACTACTCTCTCCCAGGTGCAGAAACTAAAGAGGAAAAGTTACGTGATTTGCTTAAAGCCACAGAGGGAATCAGGTGGGGGTAGAGATGGGGGGAGGTTTTAACAGCTTGTGCCTGTGCTTGGGCTCATTACCGGTGCTACCTCTCAGACAGTGTTCTTTTATAAGCTCAGCTGCAGTGGTGGGGAAATGGGCTGGTGTCTCCTCAGCACTACGAGAAGGGAACCAGCCGATGCATGAGCAGCCAGGGTCTGTGAGGAACATGGGTAAAAGGAGGGGCTTTTGGGGACAGGAGTGTCAGGGAGCACATGGCTCTGCAAAAGCCTTCTGACTTTGAAGTCAGTTAAGTTTCGGCCCATCACCTTCAAGGCAGGACTTAAAACTTGTTTCTTCCAGGCTGAGTTTGCCATGGATGAGGAGTGCCCCTCAAGGGCTTAGTCCCAAGCTGCCTGTCTTTCAAGTG
Organism: Dicrurus megarhynchus; assembly: GCA_013399195.1. Taxonomy (NCBI): domain Eukaryota; kingdom Metazoa; phylum Chordata; class Aves; order Passeriformes; family Dicruridae; genus Dicrurus; species Dicrurus megarhynchus. The sequence goes on from VXAD01009407.1 coordinate 1,718,087, forward strand.
GGTGATAAATGTTGTCTGTAGAGCTGGGCTTGTTATCTTTGGGATTTACATCCCAGATACGGTGGCGGTGGCTGGCGGGACAGTCCCGTGTTTGCAGACGCGGAGGGAAAGCTGAGCTCTCATCCCGAGGAGGGGGCTGCTGCCGCTGCCTGGGCTCAGCCTTCCCGCAGGGTCGGGGCGAGGGTGTCTGTGGGGCAGCAGTGCCTGGTGCTCCACAGAGGCACAGGACACTTCCCTCCTTTTCTTCACGGCTGGGATTTTAAATAGCCTTGTAGCGAGGGGGTTCTCTCCTTGTGCTTAACTGCACCACGCTAATCTCTTCCTACTCCCATTCCCAGGGTGGGTTAGTTCATCTCCTGTTTGCTTGTTTTCTCATCTTGGACCTGGCCAGGGCTTTAGTTTACAGGTGACAGACAAAATTCAATGGAAATGTTTGTCTGTGAAGCTGCTCTCACCTGCAAAGGTAAAGGTCACTCCTGTGCTTCCGAGTAGTGCTGGGGTTTACCGAGGGTTTGCCCATCGGACTGTGACCACAGCCACTTCAGGGCAGTTGCCATCCACGGGAAAACCCTTGTTTGTTATCCCTGATCCTGTTTCAGATGCAGTCTGAGGCAAGGCTGTGTAGATGGGGGTCTGCGTCTGTGTGATGGGTTGCCAGAGAAGGCTCCTGTCTCTGCTGCCTTGTGCCTGGGCTCTTTTAATTAGAGACACATGGTTCATTATTTAAAAGAATATGCTTTGCTGGTTGTTTGTTAGGATCTTGTATCTGAGAGTGCTGCAGCTTGTGAGCCTTAAATTAAGCTGCAGGAAGGACACTGAGCACCTGGGGAAGGGGCTGCTGCAGAACTGGAGCCTATTGTTCTCTCCCTGAATTGTGGGGAAGCTCTTTCCCCATGCTGGTTCTTTTACTTGGGAGCCAACTAATGCACACGGCAGTTTGCTTCTCTCTCCATCTGTTCCAACTTCAGTTTATTCACGGCTCTGTAGGTATTGTACACTCAGCTGCTTTTTTTTTTTTT
>VXAD01009407.1:1719124-1736171 GCA_013399195.1 Dicrurus megarhynchus
TTTTTGGATGGGAGAGCCTCCCCTTTTCATGGTTCACTTACTCATTTTGTAGGTCTCTGGCTTCCTTGTCAAGATTTCTCTTTTGTTGTATTAATTGGTCTTAAATCTATAGTCAGGTGCTGCATGTGTGCTTCCCATGTACACCTTAACCATCTGCTGGGTTTCATCTCCATGGCACCCAGGCCAAATTCCAGCTCTGGTAATGACAACCTGCCTCCCTGCATTTTTCCTGTGCTTTTAATTGGCTTTAGTTCACTTCTTTTTGGTTGATTTTTTTTTTCCCCCTGTCCTAATGTGCCCTTCCACTCAGTGGCAAGGGGGGGTGGTCTGGGGTGGTGAGGGGCTCCAGGTTGCCAGCACCCACCTGGAACCAAGATGCCCAGCACCACGAGCAGCAGCCACGACACAACATGATGACTGGAGAGTGAAATGGTGAAAACATTGTACTGGAAACAAGACACACATTTTCAGCACTGAAAGCAGTTGCATGACTTTCAGAGGCACACACTGAATTTTGCATTTCCCCGAAGTTTTTTCAGGGAGAGAACAGGTAGCTTTCTGAAATGGATGCTGTTTCTTCCTGCCGGCCCTTCTGTCCCAACAGATCAGCTGTAGTCCCTGCGGGAGGGCAGAACAACAACTGATAATGTTTACCCTGCTCTTAACACTCCTAGATTCCGATACTTTCAGGATAAAAGCTGATGTGTCCCAGTGATCCCAGAACGTATTGAAGCTTTAGGAGCCTGGCTGGTGCTGTCGCCTGGCTTATCTGGCACTTTAATAGCACAGCAGTTGTTAGCTTTACAACCGGGTTTTGGGAAGACCAGACTGATGTCTGTGTTTGAGAATTGCTCTGTGCAGCAACATGGTTTTCTGGGAGAGAGCAGGTTCTTGCTACTCTTTTCCCCCCCTTTTTTTAAAATACTCGAGTCTCATTATGATTGAAAGGATTCTGTAATGCTCAAAACTTGCTTAAAAGCATGGCCTGAACTCCTTATTCACTTTGTCTATTTCTTCCTAGCCTGGAAGCTTTCTCTTCTCTCTGCTAATCCTGTTACTTCCAGTGACAGCCCCAGCCGTGGGGGAGAGCCACTGGTATGGCCTGACTCGCCTGTGCTCTCCAACTGGGAGTCCTTACTGTGCCAGCCTGGCTCCAGTTGTCACACTGAGTGCTGTATGGATGACTGTGGGCACCCAGACAGTGGGAGGGAGGGATGGAAGGGCGCATGGACAGCCCGGAGCTGCCGGTACTCATCGAGAGGGTGGGTCCCTGCTGAGGATGGCAGAAATACCTGCCTCTTATCCAGCCTTTTATAGCAGGCAAAATCTTACTGGTCAAGGGCACAACAGTGGTAGGGACTGGATTGCAGGCAGGGCAATTATAAGCATCATTTTTTGCTTCAGCAGGCAAAACATCCACGGGACTTCAAATTCCTGGTGGAGGTTTCTACTGCTCTGGAAATACCGAAGGAAGGATTGGCATTTTGGGAGTATTCAAGGGAGTATTGCCACATGAAGTTATATCACCTTCTGGTCTTATGTGAACCAGTGGAAGGGCTTGTCCTTGCAGAAGTCCTCTTGCCCGCCACAGACCTTCCCTTGAAAGAGCAGTAAGCTGCCTGTGCTCCCTTTCTCTTAGAACCAGAATTGTTTAGGTCGGAAAAGACCTTTAAGATCATCATGTGCAACCATAAACCTAGCATTGCCAAGAGGATAAAGTACCTGTTCCAAAGTCTGCCCTAGCAAAGCAGCATTGAGCATGGAGGAAGAAAGAGCAGCTCTTATCAATGAGCAAAGCAGGACAGCTAGCAATAAACCCAGGCTCACTGAAGAAGCCTGCGAGCCTCAGTCCAACAAAGCCCTTGCAATATTATACATTATTTGTCTTGTGAGGTCTTTGTGAAGATGATGGCCTGCTCAGCAGTGTTAGGCATGCACATATGTGCATGTAGGAAAGTGTCTGTCCTGAACTAGAGTCCGAGTCATTGAAGCAGGTGGCAGGGGCAGGAGAAAGGAAGGGCTGTGGATCCCATTTCTCTGACAGGGCATAGGCTGACTATAGTTCAGATTTAAACAGTATTTGGAAGCATGGAGATGTGGGGAGGAGTATTCCCTGAATGTTGCTTTCTGGGATGCTTCATAGCATGACCTCTGGTGCATCTCTGAGTGAGTAAATGTCCTTAGGGATTTGGTCTTTTACTTGTGAGACCTGGGGCTTCGGCACCAACTTTCCAACTCTGAAATAGATTTTTAACCATGGCAGCATCCTTAATTTGCTACAAGGTAAGGCTTCTAGATCAGCAATACACTGGGTAATATTTGATTATTTCAGATGTGTGGGTTGGTTTACCAGTGTAGAGGGTCAGCACTTTGCTTGTGTGTGTCCTGAAACCCTGTAGCTCTAATGTCTGTAGTGATGGAACAGTTTGTGAATCCTGGTGGATCTATCACTGCTCCTGTAAGAGAGAGAAGTCGGTTTTCAATTTTTACAAGGAGCTGGTGTGGCATAGAAGAAATGAGGCTTTTAAGCTCAGTGTCAGAGGAGAAGGTGCTGGCACGGTTGTGAGCAGTGCCTCAGGTGGGCAGCATCCTGCCTTCCCCATGGGGATGCTTACAGCAGGGCGCAGAGATCCCCCCTGGTTAACAACTCTGTCAGTGCTCCCTTCTCCTGCCTCTTTCCCTGTTCCCACAGATCAGATCAGCCCTCTGTGCCACAGCCTGTCATCTGATTTATGGGAGCCATAAACTGCAGAGCAGAAAGAAATAAAAATACTAAACACTTAGTTTTTTAAAAGGCCAACAGCGCATTGAAGTCTTGGTGATAATTTGCTCATAAAGAAATATTATGCTTCAGATCATAATCCCAGACTGCAGATGGAGGCTGAGGTCTGGCCTGAGTCTCTCACACTTAGGCTGTAAAAGGAAGGCAATGGGATGAAAAAAACCACATAACATGTGGGGATTAGGCTCTGCTGTCTTGCTGTCCATCACTTCCGGTGCCTGGGAGGTCTTGTGGAGAGGTGCTGATGTTCTAGAGAAAAAAATCTGTCCTGTGTTGGAAGGACAGGGGGTTCATGGAGGGATGAGAGGCGAGAAGGGAGGGGAGAATAATAATCCATGAACAGCAGTCAAACAGCTGCGATTTTTAGGCTGTGTGCAAGTGCCCAAGTGGTGAGTTGGGGGCTGTTCCCCTTGGACTGAGCAGGGGGGCTCACCTATGTTATCTGTAGTATTGTCAGCATGGCCAGCCAAATGCTTGTTGGTGCTGCTTGGGCAGCAGTAGCCTTTAATAATTGTTGTTGAACAGTGATTTCTGGTCAATGCAAATGGGTGTCTCGGCTTCCAGAGGTGAAAACCGGCCCTCTGCCAGTAAGAGCAGAGAAGCAGTAGGTGTGAGAGCAGGTGAGACCTTCACTGGTGTCAGTGTTTGACTGCTAGAGAGGTCTCCCAGCTGCCCCAGGCAGGGGCCTGTTCTGGGTGGATAAAATTCCTTTCTGGTTTGGCTTCCTGCTACAAACACTGTCTGTGTCTGTTTACCTACTGGGCTTGCACTGGGGACAGGCACCTGGTGGTTAAAAGCAAAGCATTTCTTCAAAGGAGATCAAGGACTGCGCGGCCATTTCAGCGCAGATGTATTTTCTCCTATCTGATCTTCTCCACCTTACCCTGTCAAAACCACCTCTTAGTACACTGCCATCTCAAAAGAATCTTGCTGTGATGCTGGTAGGGTTGCAGGAGGGCAGGAAGGTTGTCAACCATGGTTTTTGGTTTTTTTTCCTTCTGTCCTTTCCTTATGTCCTCCTGGCAGTCAGGCTGCTGGCAGCACCGTCTGTGCCCTGGACAACACAGAGCTTAGTTGCCTTTCTCAACTCTTCTTCCTACAAGAAACTCTTCTTTGAAAAGAAACCTTTCTTTCTCAGATACACATCCTAAACATGGTGATGTAGGGCCACTTATAAAGACAAGGGAACTGGGAGGATATTGTCACTTATCAGTTTTTCCTTGATTTTTTTTTCTCTAATAATAAAAATGAACAGATATTCCATGAATCCCTAACTCTTCTCTGGGACTCATTCATGAAGCCTGCTATTCCAGCTCTGTTCCAGATGCAGCCTTAGCAGTGGTGAATTATGCTCTCCCCAGGGCCTGCTGGCCACACTGTCCCTGACACTGCCTGCTGTGCAGTTTGGGTTTGCAATGAGAGCACACTGCTACTCATACACTGTTTGGCAAGCTCCTTTTTCACTGGGCAATTACCTGGCCAGTCTGTTCCCAGCCCATGGGGATGCCTGTTGTTACTCCTCCCCAGGGCAGAGCTTTGCGCTCCCGTTCCTGTGCATCATAAGGCTGCTGTTGACCCAAAAGCTGAATTTCTCAAGGTAGTTTTGTGTCCTCGGTTTGCTGAGAGTATGATCATTCTCCCAGGCTACATTTAAAGGGTTGTTATAACTCCTTGAGAACTACTGAGTTCAGCCTTGCTGCATCTCAAAGGCTTGCTGGCGGTCTCAGCAGACACATGTTAATGGTAACCAAAGGGGCAGGGTACTGCTTTTCAACAAGTACTTTCTTAATTAAAAAAAGAAAGCTTTAACAAAAACAGATTCAAAGCATAAGTAGCCTGGTTGAAAAGGGAATCTGAAGTATTTGACTTCCCCCACAAAGATGCCGCTCAGGCAGTTCTGGGGTGGTCCTGGGCTAAGCAGTGCCTGTGCTCCAGTGGCAGGAGCTCCTGCTCTCCTCGTGCAAGCAGGAGGGTTTCAAACACTCTTCATCAAGGGCATAAGTCTAGTTTAACTCTCCCTGGGGAAAAAAAAGTCACTTTTACCTTGTAAATTAATCCAGTCAAGAGTGTTCCCTCCTCTGCTGCCCTTTACAGTATTGATTACCGTAGGAGAAACTTCTCCAGGAGAGAGGGCTCACAAGCCATTTCTCTCCAGTTAGAACAGGCAGTTCATTTTCTTGGGGAAATCAAAACTTTCAAAACTTCTGGCTGCCCCCATCTTTCCCCTAGTGTTTCCTGAAATGGTTAACAGCATCCTCTTTGCCTGTTTCCCAGAGACTGAGTTCCTCTTTGTGGTCAAGGTTTCTCTTCCCTCCTCCTTAGTCACTGAGAAGTAAGGACCTTGTTAGTACGTCTTTGCAGGGAAAACAGATGATCCTGATGGTCAAAATGCATCATTTCTTCTGGTAAGTGGCTGCAGAAGTGGAACTTTGTTTCTTTTTCCAGTTGTATTTGCTTCTGCAAACATGAGGGAGAAGGGGTGATTTCTCCCACCAGACAAAAAGTGATTTTAAGTGTGGTGAGTGTTTAGTGATGCCTTTTAATAGCACACAGAAGGGAATAGGTTCTGCACTTCATTCCCCCCAGACCCTGCCTTTGATTAGAGATGACAGGTGATGCGCCCGTGCAGGTTTGGCATTAGGCACTGGGACCATGTGAACAGCAATGAACATCTGCCTTCTAACAGGGCTGAAATAGTGGCCCTTTATGGGTCACAATAAGCAACAGCAGAGTGTTCTCATCTGGTGCCAGAAGTGGTTGATAAATCACTGATTTATCTGACTTTGACAAAATACTTAGAAATGAAGAATGCTTCCAGGAACTTTACTTGGGTGTTCTTAACTCTGACCTTCACAGAGCACAGATACTCACAAAGAATAACCCACAGAAACTGTTCATTATAAAGCATGTACATAAACCCCCTTTAAACAACAGAACTATGTGCTCTCTGGACATCTGCAGGTCTGGATAAGCAAGCAAGCACACCTGTGCATCATCCTGCAATTCCATGTAGCCTTGTCTGTTGGCTATCACGCCCCAGGCTGTTATGCACACTGGTTTGGGCAGTAGCTGCACAGCAATTGAAACCTTTTTGGCTCTTTTGGTTGTGAGCCTGCAGGGAAGCCGAGGGTAGCAGAGGATCTTTGGCTGCTCTGCTGGTGGGGAGGGAGTTAGAACTGCTGTGTAACCTCTTCTCACTGGGTAACTTGATCATTGCGACAGACGTATGCTAAGTAATGGTGATCCCAGGCCAGGCAGGATTCAAAGCATGCCACCTGCTCAGAAACTCTTTTGATTTGATTTTGTTTCTGGTGCCATCCTGCCTAGTGATACCTTTGAAAGGCTGCACTCACAGCTCCATCCATCAGCGCTTCTCTCCCAGGTTTGATCAGTAATGAGCTCTCACCTTGCTTTCCACTGTGTCCTTCTTGCAGGTCCTCTGTGTGTACCCTTGCTGCCTCCAGTGGGGTGACCATGCTCCATGTCTGCCAGGGTCACTTTCCCCCACAAAGGAAAGGCCTCTCAGGAGCAGCAGATAGAAAACCAGCCCTGGGAACTCTGCATTTCTTTTGGAGGTGAGCTGGCTTGTGTGGGCTTAATGGCCTGACAAGAGGCTGGCTGTGGGAGCACTGTGTTGTTGTGTCTCCCTGCACCCAAGTCCCAGTGCTGGGAGATACAGCCCTGTTGCTCTCATCCGATGCTGCAGTGCCACACTGACTCCGCTACCCACCCTGCTCGTCCAGTGGCAAAGTGATTAATTTTCCAAGTGACATCATATATTGAACACTTTAAGTTGGAGAACTGGAGGTGTAATTAGATTGAGGTACAATTCCAGCTGAAGGGGAGACACTTAAAACATGCAATGTAACCTGCCTTCTTGGCAGAGAATTTCCTCCTAAACCTGGATACGCTTTTGGGCATCACTTGGGTGCAAAACTGTTTTGTCGCAAGTGGAGGAAGGACCTTGATGGAGAGGGGTGCAGTAGTAGAGCAGAGCTGGCTCCTAAGGCATGAGGTGGTGAAGGAAGCCTGTGTCACGACCCAAAGTGGTGCAGTGGATGTCTCTGAGCAGATGGGCAGTGTGTGCTTTCTCTGCACGTCTCTTTTATTCCTAGGAAACCTGCGCAATATGCTTTTCAGGTCTGCTGTTCCAGAAGAGCAATTAAACATGTGCTGAACTTTGATCATGTGAGTGTTGGTGTTAATAAGTTACAAACTGACCCGAATGCTCTGCAGGAGCCAAAGGCAGCGTGGGGGAAGTTCTCTGCTTTTCAGTAAGAGGCACCTTGTAACAGTTACACCTCATCCCATGCCCATCAGCTTCATTAACTCAGGCAGCCCCTCCGAGCTCGGATTTCGAAATGGCTCTTGCATTAGTTCAGCTCTGGGCTGATGCAGCCAGTTCTCCAGCTGCTGAAATGCCACTCTGCAGGAACACCGGCTTGGTGCTGGCCTGGGGGAGCAGAGCTGCTGTGTCCCTTCTTGCCTGGGGAAACAGGGAGGGGTCATGGAAGAGGCATGGAGAGAGGCCAGAAGCTCTGCCACCAACCTGCTGCCCAGCAGGTCTTTCCCCTTTCTTTCCTAGGTCTTTCTGCTTTCTCCCAGTCTTTCCACTTTCTCTGACTTTTTGAAGATGAAGGCCTTTTGCTTCTATCTGGCTTTTTGCTTTATCTGCTCTCACAGTCTTCTCTTATTTGGTGGCTTTGGGAATGACTGCCTTGCTTCTGCATCTTAGATGTTGCTGAGAATCTCTTGTCCATCAAACTCAGTATGATTCCTGCTCATAAAGCACAAATATACTCTACAAGAGCTGCTGAGGCTTCACTGTGAAGCAGGAAAACTCAAAGAAGGAAGTGATGCTGTTTAGATTCAAGGTTTCTACCCTTTTTTCTTTTTTTAAGTAGGAATTTTACAGCTTTCTTTAGCAAAAACGTACTCCTGAACAAAGTTTTCCTGGAGACCTCCTTGTTGGTGGCCATAGAAGTTTTTTGCAAGAATTTATTTAGAATTTATTTAAAATATACCAAATATAATGAAAAAACAGGAAGAGTAACTGCACTTTGGGTAGAGCCTTCCTCTTTAATGACACTCCTTAGTACCAGAAAATGTCAGAAACTGTTTTCCCAGAACAAGACTGAGAAATGGGCTTAGTTGTATGCTGCCTTCTCACCATCCCTGTCCCTTGTGGACACCTCAGGCTCCGCCAGCAGCACCCCTACAGTAAGCGTCCTGGTGCTTGTTCCTGGACCCTGTTGTTTTGTGCCAGAGCTCCCAGCACTGCTGTCCAAACAGCGGAGCGGGAGTGTGCTGGGGCTCCTTTGTGGTCCTAGGTGCCGTCCCTCAGGAACAAGTTTTTCCCTTAGGTTTGGACCTTTTCTTTCTTTCTCTGCTTGTGTTCCATTGGCCATATTGTTCAAATGACACCCAGACCATTGCGGTATTTCTGTGCGTGGCTAAGATTGGTTGTGTGAGCAGTGCCGGTGGGGAGGAGCGAGACAGCCGAGGGTGGCCAGGGCAGGAACTGCACAAGGCAATGTGCTGAGTTCAGATGAGCCATACCTCTCTGGGGCTCTCTCGCTGGAGCTGATCCATGTGCTACAGCTGGGACCAGGGAGCACTGTAGTCCTTTGGGCAGTGTTATGGGCACTGTGGGGACACCCTGCTCCCTGCACCGGAGAGACCTGGCTTTCCCCTTCTTCTCTCTGTCCTCATCATTCCAATGCCAGTGTGCAGTGGCAGTGGGAGGAGAGCTAACAGTGTGCTGTAGCTGAGGACTGACCCCTTGGGAGTGCTTGGCAATTACAGCTCTGCCCTGAGACAAGGCAATCTGGATCCTGCCACCAGCCCTGCAGGACGTGGGGGGTTGCAATGCTGCAGCTGCAGACGTGGCTCGCACAAGGGGTGCCACAGCCACCGCTTGACAAAGCAGTGGAGGTTTGGCAGAGGTGTCTGCGCTACTCCTAAGGCTGGGAGGGATACAGGTGGCGTGATGGGTGCTCAGTGCATCCCAAAGTCCGTGCTCCCAGATCTGCTCCCTCACTGCCCCTTCTAGCCAGCGGTGCCAGCCCTTGATCAGCGATGGGGGGCTAGGGCAGCCCTCCCACTCCCTTCTGCAGGACGTGGTGACCATTCCACACCTCCCAAAAGCATCATAGGTGTCCATCTGTCCGCACTGCTCTGCAGCCCCTGCTCCGTACCTGCCCTCTGGGGCAGGAGCAGTGTGGGCCTGCGTGCCAGACGGGCACGTACGGCAGGGCCGGGGCAGGAGGCTTTCCGCATTTGAGGGCTCCCTTCGACAAAGCCGTGTCTGTCCTGCTCCCACTATTTCTGCCTGTGCGGTTGGGGAGCGGGGGGCTGGAGGAGCACAAAGGACCCCAGACAATAGGGCGAGCGGGAGCATTCCTTACACCCATGGCGGCAGGCGAACGGGCTTTGTCTGCAGCCGCTGCCTCCCTCCGTGGCGGGGGCAGGCGCTGCCGTCCGTGCTCGCTGCTCCTTTGTTCCCTCGCTGCCTGCCAGGGGTGAGACAGGCAGGTGAGCGGCGGCGAGGCAGGGGGCTGGCGACGTGCGGCGGCGGCCGCATATTAATGGATTTCTCCAGCCTGTCGCTGGGTGTTTGACTTGATTCATGAGACTCCTCCGTCGGATGCGGCCGGCAGGGAGAGCGAGCAGGGAGACAGCTATTGTCTGCCAGGCCTGGGGCCCTGCCGGTGCTGCTCCGGCGGCTGCCACAGCCCCAAAAGCACTTCGCACCCTTGCCCCGCTGTCCTTGCTGCCCGGGGTGTCCGTCTGTCCAGGCCGGGGCGCGGTGGGACTGTCTGGTACCCGCACGCCACGCGTGTCCCTGCGGCCGGAGCTGCGCTGGGGAGAAGGCAGGTGGGCAGGCAGCTCCCCAAACACACCGCCTCGGAGTGCGAGAGCATCATGCTCCAGTCGTGGTGGGCTGTGTCCAGGCAGGGCTGCAGCCAAGGGAGGGCTTGTGCAACTAAAACCACTTCGATCCAGTGCCTTAGTGACACCACGAAAATGCTTTTGGTGTTTGTTTGTTTGTTGTTGGTTTTTTTTTTTTTAATGGCTGCTGTAGATGTCTCATTACATTTTATGACTGGCTATAATTTTTAAACAAAGCAAATAGGCAGCTGGTGGACAGGTATTAACTAGGCAGCAGTCGGCCTGTCTTGAAAAGGCTGATTCAGGTACAGCATTTGATAATGCTCATGCGGGAAGGGTGTGGATGATAATCCCAGAGAAGAAAAACGAACTGGATAGAGTGCACTCCATCATGCCAAAGACCTGAATTGTACATGCTGGGGTGCAAATAGGATTGTTTGCATATTCAGCTGACTCGTTCTTCCCTTTTCCCCATCCCTGAACATAGGTGGTGCCTGAGCTCCTTGGGGAGCTGTTTGAGTTGGGGGGACAAATGTGTGTGGGGGAGGGGGGTAAAGAAGCATGTGGAGGAGGAATGAGAGCAGAGAGGGTGCTGATCTCAGGGGCTACAATAGAAAGGGCCTAGCTGGGGGGGAAAATGTTTCAGGGATAGGGTTTATCAGACTGAATATAGGAAGCTACAGATAAGCTTGTCTGACAGGCTTCCTTTTATATCCCTGACATGCAGTTTATCCCACTCTGAACTAGACATTTGCTCTCCAGAGCAAAATAAAGGTCCAAGGTTTGATTTCTTTTTTTTTCCCCCCTTTCTTTCTTTTTCTCAGCTGTCAAGGAATAAAGCTGAACTGAGGGGGGGAAAAGAGCATTTATTCCCAGCAGGTAAAGAGAGGAAGGCTGAAATGAAGGATTTTCTCCAATGGTAGCACTCCCTGAGCAGCAAACCCCACCTCTGAGTTTCCAGTAAATCTACAGGGAGTACAAAGCAAACCAATCAAGAAATGTCAAGGTGTATTTACTGTCCTATTAACCTGGTGTCCCATTCCCTCTCTGGCACGTGCTGGTGGTACACAAAGGTGCATCCCAATGCTGTGAGCCCAGCTGGGGCAAGGTGACCAAATGGCTCCCAACTCCTGCTCTCCAGCCATCACAGCACAGAAAGGGGGTGCTGGAGGTGAGCCTGTTTTGGGAACAGTGGTGCTTGGGGGCTGTGCCAGTCTTTTGTACTGTCTGCTCCCAACAAGGCAGAAATCTAATTGTAAAGAGGAATTCACACACATTTATCTGCAGCGAAGCCAAAGCAGCTTGTGTTAGAGATCACCTAGACTTGACTGCTGTCAAATGCTGGCTGCAAGTGAGATAGGTTTCCTGAATGCCGTATTTTACTTGGTGGCACATCTAGAACTTTTGGAAAGAGCTTTTTGAAATAAGCTCATCTTCAAGTTTTTTGCAGGTGTCTTTTTTTCTTCTTCTTTTTTTTTCTTCTTCTTATAAAGAGAATTGGGCAATGACAGGATTTTGATGAAAGTTACCTCTTATTCTCTTGCTTCATAGCCCAATGCCATCCTGAGGAATAAAGGAAATGCTGATAAATTTGGTATATTCCTCATCTAATGTTCCTCTGTGCTGTCCTCAGAGCATGTCCTGCCCCTAGTTGCTCTGTTAACTTGTCTCTGCTTATAACGCTCCGTACATAAAACGCAACTGGGTGCTTTTCGCTCTGATTAAAATCATGCTGTGCAATAGGAAATACAAATTAGCTCTGGCCTTTGGGCTCCTGACAAGTTTCCAGCGCCGCTTTCAACACCACAGAGATTGTGTAACTCCATCTGTGCGTGCTCTGTGTGGTGACGTCTCCCCCTCCGTCATGAACTGGGCTGGCTGCCACTCATCCAGGTTCAGCTGTTAATACTTCGAGCAGCTTTTAGAACTGAAGGAGGAAGAGATGTTGCCAGCAGCTGGGTAAAATGCAGAAACCAGCTTTTCCTTGCTAGGGGACTGTGTGGGAAGGGTTAAAAGGAGGAGAATTTCCTAGGTAATTCCCCCAGTGTTGATGTTTGTGCAAATACCTCCCTTTTGAATGAATGACTGGGGAGCTCAGCACAGGAGAGCCAATGCTTCAGTACAAGATTAACTCCTGAAGGAAGAGCACAGTAGCCTCTTATTCAAACTACAGCTTAAGTTTGTCTTGCCATGAAGCGCACGGTGCTTTCCTGCCTTCCCCAGGGATTCAAGCCAGGCACACTGTGTTACGTCATTTCAGCGTTGCTCACAGAAGGGCCGAGGCTCCAGGTAATGTGTCATGTTTTCAGCAGAAACCTTTACGTCTCGGCGACTTCCTCTGAGGATGCTGAAGCAAACAGTGCCCAGACCTGTGAGTGAACAAGTTGCAAATGACATCGCCGGTTTGAAACGGTGCGTGGGCACGACGTGGGCGAATGTTCCCTGCGCTGGGTGTTTTCTAAAGGTCTCTGAAGCATGAGGCATGACTGAATGACTTCTGTTTTCTTTAAATGATGAGTGGGAGAATTTTGAATCGTTGGTCTGCTTTTATTTTTGTTAAATGTGTGTGGGCTGACAACATGACTCAGTATTTTCTCTGCAGATGCAAAGATCATACTGCCAATTCTGGGTATATTTCTGACAGTTTCCTACAGAGAACTGGAACACTCTTTCAGTCCAGAGCTTTGCTTTTCAGCAGCCTTAAGCCTATTGATGTGAAAATAAGTAATTTTAAAAATGAGTGTTTTGCCAAAATGTACATAAATACACTGAAGAAATGACCAAACATGGGGAAAGTCCCTCTACCCCCACGTTTTCCCAACAGTTCATCTGATTTTTTCATGGCCATCAATGTCTGATTTTTCTTTCCAATTCTCCCTAGCCTCAGTTGCTGCTGGGCCATCTCTTTGACTGCTGGATATCATCTCTGGTGTTTATTTAGCCATCCATGTCCTGCTGGGTGACAGCCACCATCCTGTGAATGATGGCTGTGAGTTGTCCCCTCCTCCCAAGAGACAAGTAGGTACATGTATGTAGTTCAGCCAGAAGTCCCAGAAAACTCCCCTTTCTCCCTTCTGGCAACCTCCCTGCCCTGCTCTCCCTTCTTCATCCTCCCTTTGTGCCATGTACAGCGTATGGCGTGTGCTCTGGGAGATACACAAAGCCAGGCATGGGCTTTGGATGCTTTTATTGTGCAATGAGTGCCCTCTACTCCCATACCCTCTTCTCCACTAATGTGCAGTGTGCTGGTGGTTATGTCTTTGATAAGAATAGGTTTCTTGCTAAGACCCTCACCTGTAATCATAACTCAGCATTCCAGAGCTACCAATAAACCACTTTTCCCTGCTGATAGCAGCCCTCAGCCCCGTGGACCTTGCTGAAGATCTGTGAATAGCTAGAGAACAACAGACTAGTGGATGAAGGATGTTGCACAGCAAAGGTTGTCTGTGAAGATTATGTGCCTGTAGATTCCTTCTGTAGAGTGTGCAGAGTGAAATGAATTCCATACACTCTCCTTATTTGATTGCTTACTTCAATCACAGAAGAATTCCCACACTCAGACCCTAGCAATGGCCTTGGCTGATGTGTCCTGTACTTAGCACCATGACCCAAACCCCACTATGATCCTGACTCTATACTGGCCCATACAACTGAGCTGTACCTGACCCGCATATGCACAAGCATGTATTAGAGTGCTAGGCAAATGTATCATCTTCCTATCATTCTAGTTCCTCAGTCCTAAGATCTTCTTCCTATTCCTGGTGTTTTCTGCCCCTTCCACTGTCCACCCAGGGCAATATTTCACCCCGAGCTTAAGGCTCAGCACATCACTCATCCCTACAGACCTCATCAGAAGCCACTTGACGTGGTTGACTCAAGTGCCTTTGCACCTTTATCTCATAATGATAAGAAACAGGTAGCTTGCCTTATAGTTGCTCCACAATCCTCACATTATTCAGGAATAATCCTACACTTTAAGCCCTTTTTACCCCACAGCTTGATTCCAGCCTTAAGGATAAACTCTCAGCCAGCATTCCTTGACTCACAAGCAGAAGCACTCTGCTTTACTGAGTACCAGCACTCAGGCTTGCCCTGAAGAGCAAGGAAAGAGGTGGTGCTCTTTAGTCCTTGGTGTCTCAATCTCTAACCCTGACTTTAGAGTCTGAAGAGCCGATGCTCTTTACTTACAGTCCTGTACCTCTGAGTGCCAGAGCCACTCACCCCTGCCAGTCCCAGCCCACATGACTGTGTTTCTAATGTTTTTGCTGGAATCTAGGCACGGAGATGGAGGCAGCCACTGGGACTTGCTTGGCACACAAGCTGTAAGTTGTGTTTTTCAGAGGTTGTGCTTGATGGGGCAGAGCATGTTTTGGTGGATTTTAGGGTAGAAAGATTATGTTTGGGCACGGCTTGAAGGACTAACTGGCTTGCTCAGCTGCTGAGGGGTACAAAATGGGGCATGGGAGAGTGTGACAGTGTCTGTACATCAGTGAGCGAGCAGGGAGTCATGGTGTGTGGCACTGATCACTCTCCTTTCCTAAAACAAGCTTCATTGTTCCTGCCTTCTTACTTCTCACTGCCCTTCCACTGGCTCTTCATCACTGTCTCCAGCCTTTATCCTCCAGCCTGTGGATTTCCAGAGCTACTTGCTGCTCTAGAGCTGGTTCTCCAGCCCTCCCCAGCCCTGTGTCATTGCTGCCTTGCCTGCTTTTGGCAGTCAGAGCTCAGCCAGAGGCCAAGCATATGAACCCTATGTTGCCTATTAGAAGGCGGTCTGCTCACTGTATTTCACGTTGGTGTGTCTTGCTGGTTGGGAGACAAGAATGGAGAGTGCTACAGCCCCAGGTGTCTTCAGGTGTCATTGTATTGCTGTGAATAATGAGCTTGCTTCTGAAGTTTTTTGGGGATTGGCCTTTAAACTAGCTTTGCTTACTTATTTACACTGAAGGTAGGTATTGGATTTTTTGTTTCTGAACTGCATTTAATAAGACTGTCATAGAAAAGCTCTCATATTTCTGTGAAGAATACTTATTAAAAGGGGTTTTGTAATTGTTATGGTGTGCGGTCCTCAGCTTTCCTGAACTTCTGCTGTGTTACATTCAAGTATGGTCTAGTGTAAGAAGCTTGGACTCCGAACTTTGAAAGAAAGCTTGGAAAGAGAAAAGTTGAGAGCAGGTCAGACTGAGGGAGGTGGAGCTGGTTTATGCCGCTTTTTCTACAACAGATGAAGTTGGTATTCCCCACCTGCTTAAGGAGTTCCCGCAGTAGACTGAATCATCAACACACCTTGTTCTGACATAACTCACAGTGGCAAAACGATATTGCTTGTGGCAGTAGGCAAAGTGCTCATTAAATAGTGAGCATTACTTTGCATGCTTAAGATCACAACTACTCTCTTTAAAAAAAAAAAAGTTTTTTTCCATAATCAAGGCCAGTGAAGGGCACAGAGTGCTGAGACCATCCTGCTTCCTCATTCTTTGCACTCTCACTGATGGGCTGCTTTCTTCTGTGTCAAGTGAAAACTTCCTCACCCAACCCGGTAGTGCTGGACTCACCCTGAGCCCAGCCAGGTCTCCTCCCCACGTAGTGCATGTCTGGCAGCCTCACCCCATCTCTCCCAGGAGTACCCACCCTATTCCCATGTGCCTTACCAAGGTGTTCAACGGGTTTGTCGTTTGTGGACACTTCCTGATACACAACATGTGTGCCTTTTTATGGCCAATTTGGATAAAGTCATCACTCCAGCTGGTAACTGCAGCTTCCAGATAAGACTGCCCACGTGACAATGTAAGAAACACCCAACTAAGGAGCTAGGAATTGTCCATTTTCAGACTCCAGAGTGGCTACATGTACCAACGCTTTGTTGCACAAACACAGAACAACTCTAACTGGAACAGTTCTCTTGGTAGTCGTTACATCACCTGTAATTGATTCTGCAAGAGTTTGCAGGCCTAACCATTAGAAAGTGACTTCCTGGGTATGCCTTTGAATCAGATTAATAAAAAGGGAAACACTATTTTTAATGAGAGAGCCTTTTGGTATGTATTTTTTCCTGAAACTCTGAAATCATCATTTGTTAACTTACTGGTGTTTCTTGCCCCTAATAAATTTTACGTCAGCTTTTTAGAGGACTGCTGTGTCTGTGGCCACATTTTGAGTTGCTGAAATACTGGGATGTGTTGGAAAACTAAAGAGTATTGAAACATGCACAAATAACATTCTGCAGGTCAGAACCTTGTGCACTTTCTAAATAGGTCAGGGTTTGGTTTGAGAATCTGGTGTTTTTTGAAGATATCTTTTACACTTCCTTTATTTCTCTGTTTCATTCTCCATTCAGTCACAGAGCCTGCGTGCTGGATTTATTTGTTTTACATTTCTTTGCTGTCCTTTTTGCTGCCAAATCATCATCTCGTGTTGCTTGTCTTATATAAATGTTAACATTAGCAAGCTTCACAGTAACAGTCTGGAAAGGAAACATTTACTTCTGAGCTTCCCTCTGCCAAACAAACCTACAGCGTTTGCTTTTTTGTGGCTACTGGTGGTTAAGGCCATGGGTTGTAAAATTATAATGCTGTAGGTAGTGTCTATTACAGTTATGATCACTGTAACATGCACTTCAACATATTTACCGTTTTGCTTTTAAATTGGTACATTCAGTGTGGAGGACATGGCTCCCCATTCCCTCATACAATATAATCGCCATAGGTCCTTGAAAGGCTGCAGGAAAAAAACAACTCTGTTTTAAACTCTACTTTTTTGTCCTCGGTGACACATAATGAGAGCATCAGTGTTACTTTAGTGTACTGAAAGAAAGGGTGATAGCATGGAACGGAACAGTGATGCACACGTAGGCAGAGAACTTGACAAGAAATAAACCATTGCAACACCCAGTTGGGCAGCATGGAAACACTGCCTGTCCAGGCTTCCTAAAATCAGATGTGCCTCTGCCTCGAGGTCCCTCCGGGAGAAAGCACCACTGTATGTCCCCTAGCCTTCCGTGTTCGGAATTCGCTTTGTGCCTGATGGCTTTGGGAAAACATTTTTCAGAAAGTGCAGCAAACGAATGCTACGTCATTGACCGTCTGTGCCCCATGGCTGGGTCTACAAGTGCTGGACCACATACGGAGAGTTCAGCAGGAACCGAAGGAGGAGACCTGCGTGGGCCCCCGTGCCGAGGCGAGCAGGGCCTGCCTGTCCACGCCGGCTGCCGGGCTGAGGCCACGGTCGGCGGCGAGGGGGCGTGGGGGCGAGAGGCGGCAGCACGGGCGCTGCACGACCCCTGCTCCGAGCGAACTCCGCCGGCTCGTCAGAGGGGTGTCCGGCCGGAACACGGCAGGACGGAACACGACAGGGCAGCGCAGGCCGTCCCGAGCG